>CM042421.1:23101067-23116067 GCA_023634145.1 Thymallus thymallus | reverse complement strand
TACTTGTTATTGTAGACAGTGTTCAGATGTCAACACCTTCTGCAGCCTGGTTAATGGAGGAGAGCTCGGTGGTATTATGTATCAAACCCCAGCATACAGCACGGATCTACTCCTTTCATAGAGTATTGACCACACTCATCTATTCCCCATGTGTGTGTCTATGTGCAGATACCATTATACCTTGGGTTTATTCATGTGGTTGAAATGTTAGACCACTGGAGATAGAAATAGGTTGTGTAGAACTTTACATGGCTTTACATTACATTTCTATCCTCATTGTCCTGAACGCACCCCACGTCTCCGTCTGTCAGTCAGCTGTGCACACATAGCCTGCTCTTGTTTCAGTTACAGCCAGTGAGATGCTTCGCCCTGTAACTCATCCACCTATAAAACACATCCATCTCTGTCCAACCAGGAAGATCTTAGTCTCCTCATCCTCCACCATCTAACACCAGCCCATAGTGACACCATTTATCTTAAAGCCGTTTACAAACCATAGCAGAAGAAGAAGACAATGCTCTGCTCATTGGCTGATTGCTCCCAGCCTATAGGAATCCCCACTCAGTTGACTACTTTAAAATGGTGGAAGCCCTCAATGGCAATGTCCATTCAAACAACAGGTTGTATCCAAGTTGAGCCCTCTAACTATCTCTTTGCCCCAGTCTAACCACAAGTCCACCTTTCATTTGGGCCCTAACTTAACAGAATAACTGAAATGAACAAAGCCATAAACATACCACAGGTTCAGACTTCCGTTAAGATTCTCTTAAATGTATGATTGAACCAAAACAGCAAAACTTTGGCCCACAGAAGCAGAGCAACCATTCACATCACTTATCCTACAAGGAGAGGAGAGTGTCGGCAGTGTGTGTGTGCATGTTGTGTGTGCGTGGGTGCGTGTGTCTGCGATGAAGCAAACAGGGTTGTGATGCTGCTGACAGTGGGTTCTCACATTCCCTGGCTGTGAAGTCAAACGTGGCCCGCTGTGTCAGGATCCATCATCTCAAAGGTTACGTTGTGCGTCAGGTAAACAGGACGCTGCAGATGCTGGCCCAATGGCATCCTATTCCCTATGTAGTGCACTACTTTTGACACTAAAAACGACGGCATTTGGGACGCAGACTCCGTGTTACAGTCTGGTTACAGCCAGACCTACCTAGCCCTTAGCCATGACCCTAGCTTTATGTCCACACCCCAGTTCAGCTGTTAGCCTAGCTTTATGTCCACACCCCAGTTCAGCTGTTAGCCTAGCTTTATGTCCACACCCCAGTTCAGCTGTTACCCTAGCTTTATGTCCACACCCCAGTTCAGCTGTTACCCTAGCTTTATGTCCACACCCCAGTTCAGCTGTTACCCTAGCTTTATGTTCACACCCCAGTTCAGCTGTTAGCCTAGCTTTATGTCCACACCCCAGTTCAGCTGTTACCCTAGCTTTATGTCCACACCCCAGTTCAGCTGTTACCCTAGCTTTATGTCCACACCCCAGTTCAGCTGTTACCCTAGCTTTATGTCCACACCCCAGTTCAGCTGTTACCCTAGCTTTATGTCCACACCCCAGTTCAGCTGTTACCCTAGCTTTATGTCCACACCCCAGTTCAGCTGTTACCCTAGCTTTATGTCCACACCCCAGTTCAGCTGTTACCCTAGCTTTATGTCCACACCCCAGTTCAGCTGTTACCCTAGCTTTATGTCCACACCCCAGTTCAGCTGTTACCCTAGCTTTATGTCCACACCCCAGTTCAGCTGTTAGCCTAGCTTTATGTCCACACCCCAGTTCAGCTGTTACCCTAGCTTTATGCCTCAATCCCTCTTTTATTTCAATGTATTTTATTGATGGTCTTCTTATTTTGTTTGTGTAAGACAAACAACCATGCCATACCATGCCACCTGGTAGCGGACAGACAACCATGCCATACCATGCCACCTGGTAGCGGACAAACAACCATGCCATACCATGCCACCTGGTAGCGGACAAACAACCATGCCATACCATGCCACCTGGTAGCGGACAAACAACCATGCCATACCATGCCACCTGGTAGCGGACAGACAACCATGCCATACCATGCCACCTGGTAGCGGACAAACAACCATGCCATACCATGCCACCTGGTAGCGGACAAACAACCATGCCATACCATGCCACCTGGTAGCGGACAAACAACCATGCCATACCATGCCACCTGGTAGCGGACAAACAACCATGCCATACCATGCCACCTGGTAGCGGACAAACAACCATGCCATACCATGCCACCTGGTAGCGGACAAACAACCATGCCATACCATGCCACCTGGTAGCGGACAAACAACCATGCCATACCATGCCACCTGGTAGCGGACAAACAACCATGCCATACCATGCCACCTGGTAGCAGACAAACAACCATGCCATACCATGCCACCTGGTAGCGGACAAACAACCATGCCATACCATGCCACCTGGTAGCGGACAAACAACCATGCCATACCATGCCACCTGGTAGCGGACAAACAACCATGCCATACCATGCCACCTGGTAGCGGACAAACAACCATGCCATACCATGCCACCTGGTAGCAGACAAACAACCATGCCATACCATGCCACCTGGTAGCGGACAAACAACCATGCCATACCATGCCACCTGGTAGCGGACAAACAACCATGCCATACCATGCCACCTGGTAGCGGACAAACAACCATGCCATACCATGCCACCTGGTAGCGGACAAACAACCATGCCATACCATGCCACCTGGTAGCGGACAAACAACCATGCCATACCATGCCACCTGGTAGCAGACAAACAACCATGCCATACCATGCCACCTGGTAGCAGACAAACAACCATGCCGTACCATGCCACCTGGTAGCGGACAAACAACCATGCCATACCATGCCACCTGGTAGCGGACAAACAACCATGCCATACCATGCAAAACAACACTGACTGTAGCACAAAGAGCAGAAACAGTGATACAGTTGGTTTGGGTCCTTAACGACACTAACACAGTTGTGATGTGAGCTTGGAACCCTAAACCTAACCTTAACCCTAACCCTGTCCAGATCCTTACCCACAGCAGACCCCATCCCTGTGAGCTCTGAACACACGCGCACACACACACGGCCGGGCCGTTGTCTGTACCAGAGGTTCATTACGGAACTCAGTCCGGCTTTAAACTTCCTCTTGAAAGCTGTAATAGTAGAATGTCTAAATGAGGTATTGCATCATCAGTTCCTCTTGTCATGTTAGTCATTGCAGACCGTAGGTGTAGAGAGCTATTTCTAACTTGTATATGTCCAGATCAACTAGCCCATGTCAGCTAACGTTTCATTATTTCGTTTTTTAGACCATAGATATTGTTGTAATTTGTTTGGCACTCAAATAACATGAATACATGAATACATGAATACACATAGACATGGACAAAATGTGTAGAATTGCAAGAAAGTTCTCTTTTAACATGTTCTTTGCTCCCCATGACAAACTGTGTAGAATTGCAGGACATAAGCTTTAAACCTCCACCAACAGGAGGGGTGTGAAGGTTTGTGTCATCAACAGTGCTTGTGCCTATAGAAACAGATGTGGTGCGCGTGTCACACGTCGGTGGGGCCGCGGGAACCCCTGGTGTAGACCTGCGATTTTCTGACAGGCACTCCAGTGGTCACACAGGTCATTTGTTTAGGTCCAGTCAGAGAGGAAGAGGAGAAGCGAGAGCGTTCACTCCCATCCAAATCTGTTTGGGATGAGCAGACCGATGCCTTTCCACCTTTGGGACAACAAAAGAAAGTAAATGTCGGCCTCAAATAAGACTTTTATATCGAGGTTAGGTAGACAGGAATATTAATATTAATATTAATTATTCAATCCCTATCGCGGAAGTTCAGCGTGATTGAAATTTAAAAGCAATGTTCCCGTGTTAGCGGAGACTGCATTTCACGGTAAATGCTGCCTATGTAGGCTCAATTGGAAATTACCTTAACATTTCTATCACGCAATCTGTAACGTTTCAGCGATTAAATAGAGCCCTAAAACAAAGTTTCATCCACACTGCTGTTCCACTCTTAGGGGAACACCCAGGGTACAAAACGCACACACAGTACTCTGTTATTAAAAACACAGAGGAACAAAACAATATCCTTTGTTCAAATAATTGTAATAATATTTCATTGAATTGAGGCAGTAAAAGAATTGGACACAAATCCACTCAGCTGTCTCTTTAGAGATTTGACATATTCTACAGCCTTATGTATCAAAACTGTTATGGCTGTTCACACTGGATGATGTCGGTTGGAGTGCAGAGTAATGAACCGGCTGTTATAGAGATTTGCACCTTTCTGATTGTTAATATGGAGAACTGCAACGGCAGACAAAAGACTCTCCCTATCAGCACAGGACAGTCTGTCTACTGGAGTCCCCTAATGGGCTCTGGACACATTGTGAAGCACGCACACACTCACACGCGCGCACACACACACACTCACACAAGCAGTCACACACGTGCGCATGCACGCACTCAAAACAATGTGGACATGAATGTAGCCCACACAAAGGCATGGTAATGAGAGCAAGAGTCTATTCAGACAAGGGGTCGTCAACAGAGACCTGCTGTGTGTGTGTGTGTGTGTGTTTCTGTGTGTGTCCCTGTGTGTGTGTTTGTCCGTTTGTGTGTGTCTGTGCATGTGTGTGCATGCATGCTTCCGTGCAAGTGTGTGTGTGTGTGCGTTTGAGCGCTCATGGCTGTGTGTGTGTGTGTGTGTGTGTGTGTGTGTGTGTGTGTGTGTGTGTGTGTGTGTGTGTGTGTGTGTGTGTGTGTGTGTTTGAGCGCTCATGACTGTGTGAGGCCCTCAGTAGGGACCTGCCTCTCTCTCTGGTCCACTGACAGGGTACAGGGGCCAGGGTACAGGGGCCAGGGCCCGTGAGATTACAACATAATGAATTGAGCTGGAGCTGAGACAGATGTTAATTGCTGATGTGACCTTGCCAGACATTCAGCTGTCCCCCGTCGCTGTGTGTGGGTGCGTGTTCGTAAGTGCATGTGTGCCAGTGAGGCGTGTTGCTTATTATTTCTTTGTTCTTGTATGTACGCTTCTTCAGAAACCTTAGCTAAAGAGACTCAGATGTACACAATGCCCTCAGTCACGTTTCATTACACTGGTCTGTTATAACAAGGCAGACATTTCCCTTTGTCTCCTCGGCTGAGATGAGAATAGACTGGAGTCTAATTCAGTAGAGAACAGAGAGGGAGTTCTGTACAGCACTCACACAGCAGCACCATGGGTTGTTAACGCCTCTATATCTATCACCAGACTTTTTCCCCCATCAATTTCCAATTCTGCAGCCATTCCTGAACCTGTGACCAAAAACAAGCTACAGTGGGGAGAACAAGTATTTGATACACTGCAGATTTTGCAGGTTTTCCCACTTACAAAGCATGTAGAAGTCTGTAATTTTTATCATAGGTACTCTTCAACTGTGAGTGACGGAATCTAAAACAAAAATCCAGAAAATTACATTGTATGATTTTTAAGTAATTAATTTGCATTTTATTGCATGACATAAGTATTTGATACATCAGAAAAGCAGAACTTAATATTTGGTACAGAAACCTTTGTTTGCAATTACAGAGATCATACGTTTCCTGTAGTTCTTGACCAGGTTTGCACACACTGCAGCAGGGATTTTGGCCCACTCCTCCATACAGACCTTCTCCAGATCCTTCAGGTTTCGGGGCTGTCTCTGGGCAATACGGACTTTCAGCTCCCTCCAAAGATTTTCTATTGGGTTCAGGTCTGGAGACTGGCTAGGCCACTCCAGGACCTTGAGATGCTTCTTACGGAGCCACTCCTTAGTTGCCCTGGCTGTGTGTTTCGGGTCGTTGTCATACTGGAAGACCCAGCCACAACCCATCTTCAATGCTCTTACTGAGGGAAGGAGGTTGTTGGCCAAGATCTCGCGATACATGGCCCCATCCATCCTCCTCTCAATACGGTGCAGTTGTCCTGTCCCCTTTGCAGAAAAGCATCCCCAAAGAATGATGTTTCCACCTCCATGCTTCACGGTTGGGATGGTGTTCTTGGGGTTGTACTCATCCTTCTTCTTCCTCCAAACACGGCGAGTGGAGTTTAGACCAAAAAGCTCTATTTTTGTCTCATCAGACCACATGACCTTCTCCCATTCCTCCTCTGGATCATCCAGATGGTCATTGGCAAACTTCAGACGGGCCTGGACATGCGCTGGCTTGAGCAGGGGGACCTTGTGTGTGCTGCAGGATTTTAATCCATGACGGCGTAGTGTGTTACTAATGGTTTTCTTTGAGACTGTGGTCCCACTCTCTTCAGGTCATTGACCAGGTCCTGCCGTGTAGTTCTGGGCTGATCCCTCACCTTCCTCATGATCATTGATGCCCCACAAGGTGAGATCTTGCATGGTGCCCCAGACCGAGGGAGATTGACGTCATCTTGAACTTCTTCCATTTTCTAATAATTGCACCAACAGTTGTTGCCTTCTCACCAAGCTGCTTGCCTATTGTCCTCTAGCCCATCCCAGCCTTGTGCAGGTCTACAATCTTATCCCTGATGTCCTTACACAGCTCTCTGGTCTTGGCCATTGTGGAGAGGTTGGAGCCTGTTTGATTGAGTGTGTGGACAGGTGTCTTTTATACAGGTAACGAGTTCAAACAGGTGCATTTAATACAGGTAATGAGTGGAGAACAGGAGGGCTTCTTAAAGAAAAACTAACAGGTCTGTGAGAGCCGGAATTCTTACTGGTTGGTAGGTGATCAAATACTTATGTCATGCAATAAAATGCAAATTAATTATTTAAAAATCATATAATGTGATTTTATGGATTTTTGTTTTAGATTTGTAAGTAGGAAAACCTGCAAAATCGGCAGTGTATCAAATACTTGTTCTCCCCACTGTATGCATAGTAACCCTAGGTGTATAATAGTAAATAAAGTCTACTTCTGAGAAAGTATTAAACTGAGGAGTTAAACAAGGTTGTCCACTATCAGCATATCTATTTAAATCAACAATAATATCAAGGGCTTAGAAATCAAAGGTATCATTGTACGCAGATGATTTGTGTTTTCTTTTAAATCCACAATTAGAATCCCTCCATAGGATATAGATACTTTTTATAACTTCTCTGGATGATGATGTGTACTAAATTACGTATTGGATAACCAAAAAATTAACATTTTACATTACCGTGTAGTTAACCAATAAAAAGGACTGACGGGGATGTGGACATACATATACATATCCTGAAAGAAAGAAATGATCTCACTCCAATACATTTTTATAGAAAGTTAGCAAAAATAGATAATATCTTGCTACTGTGGAAAGGAAAACATCTGTCTGAAAAATTACCCTGATTAACTCTTTAGTATCACAGTTTACCTATTACTTTTGGTTTTGCCTAAACCTAGCAACCATCTCAGTGCTAGAGGAGTCACTACAGACAACCTGGTTCAGTGGTCTAAGACACTGCATCTCAGTGCTAGAGGAGTCACTACAGACAACCTGGTTCAGTGGTCTAAGACACTGCATCTCAGTGCTAGAGGAGTCACTACAGACAACCTGGTTCAGTGGTCTAAGACACTGCATCTCAGTGCTAGAGGAGTCACTACAGACAACCTGGTTCAGTGGTCTAAGACACTGCATCTCAGTGCTAGAGGCGTCACTACAGACAACCTGGTTCAGTGGTCTAAGACACTGCATCTCAGTGCTAGAGGAGTCACTACAGACAACCTGGTTCAGTGGTCTAAGACACTGCATCTCAGTGCTAGAGGCGTCACTACAGACAACCTGGTTCAGTGGTCTAAGACACTGCATCTCAGTGCTAGAGGAGTCACTACAGACAACCTGGTTCAGTGGTCTAAGACACTGCATCTCAGTGCTAGAGGCATCACTACAGACAACCTGGTTCAGTGGTCTAAGACACTACATCTCAGTGCTAGAGGAGTCACTACAGACAACCTGGTTCAGTGGTCTAAGACACTGCATCTCAGTGCTAGAGGAGTCACTACAGACAACCTGGTTCAGTGGTCTAAGACACTGCATCACAGTGCTAGAGGTGTCACTACAGACAACCTGGTTCAGTGGTCTAAGACACTGCATCACAGTGCTAGAGGTGTCACTACAGACAACCTGGTTCAGTGGTCTAAGACACTGCATCTCAGTGCTAGAGGCGTCACTACAGACAACCTGGTTCAGTGGTCTAAGACACTGCATCTCAGTGCTAGAGGAGTCACTACAGACAACCTGGTTCAGTGGTCTAAGACACTGCATCTCAGTGCTAGAGGCATCACTACAGACAACCTGGTTCAGTGGTCTAAGACACTACATCTCAGTGCTAGAGGAGTCACTACAGACAACCTGGTTCAGTGGTCTAAGACACTGCATCTCAGTGCTAGAGGCGTCACTACAGACAACCTGGTTCAGTGGTCTAAGACACTGCATCTCAGTGCTAGAGGAGTAATTACAGACAACCTGGTTCAGCGGTCTAAGACACTGCATCTCAGTGCTAGAGGAGTCACTACAGACAACCTGGTTCAGTGGTCTAAGACACTGCATCTCAGTGCTAGAGGAGTCACTACAGACAACCTGGTTCAGTGGTCTAAGACACTGCATCACAGTGCTAGAGGTGTCACTACAGACAACCTGGTTCAGTGGTCTAAAACACTGTATCACAGTGCTAGAGGTGTCACTACAGACAACCTGGTTCAGTGGTCTAAGACACTGCGTCTCAGTGCTAGAGGCTTCACTACAGACAACCTGGTTCAGTGGTCTAAGACACTGCATCTCAGTACTAGAGGAGTCACTACAGACAACCTGGTTCAGTGGTCTAATACACTGCATCTCAGTGCTAGAGGAGTCACTACAGACAACCTGGTTCAGTGGTCTAAGACACTGCATCTCAGTGCTAGAGGAGTCACTACAGACAACCTGGTTCAGTGGTCTAAGACACTGCATCTCAGTGCTAGAGGAGTCACTACAGACAACCTGGTTCAGTGGTCTAAGACACTGCATCACAGTGCTAGAGGTGTCACTACAGACAACCTGGTTCAGTGGTCTAAGACACTGCATCACAGTGCTAGAGGTGTCACTACAGACAACCTGGTTCAGTGGTCTAAGACACTGTGTCACAGTGCTAGAGGTGTCACTACAGACAACCTGGTTCAGTGGTCTAAGACACTGCGTCTCAGTGCTAGAGGCTTCACTACAGACAACGTGGTTCAGTGGTCTAAGACACTGCATCTCAGTGTTAGAGGAGTCACTACAGACAACCTGGTTCAGTGGTCTAAGACACTGCATCTCAGTGCTAGAGGAGTCACTACAGACAACCTGGTTCAGTGGTCTAAGACACTGTATCTCAGTGCTAGAGGCTTCACTACAGACAACCTGGTTCAGTGGTCTAAGACACTGCATCTCAGTGCTAGAGGTGTCACTACAGACAACCTGGTTCAGTGGTCTAAGACACAGCATCTCAGTGCTAGAGGAGTCACTACAGACAACCTGGTTCAGTGGTCTAAGACACTGCATCTCAGTGCTAGAGGAGTCACTACAGACAACCTGGTTCAGTGGTCTAAGACACTGCATCTCAGTGCTAGAGGTGTCACTACAGACAACCTGGTTCAGTGGTCTAAGACACTGCATCTCAGTGCTAGAGGCATCACTACAGACAACCTGGTTCAGTGGTCTAAGACACTGCATCTCAGTGCTAGAGGCGTCACTACAGACAACCTGGTTCAGTGGTCTAAGACACTGCTTCTCAGTGCTAGAGGAGTCACTACAGACAACCTGGTTCAGTGGTCTAAGACACTGCATCTCAGTTCTAGAGGAGTCACTACAGACAACCTGGTTCAGTGGTCTAAGACACTGCATCTCAGTGCTAGAGGAGTCACTACAGACAACCTGGTTCAGTGGTCTAAGACACTGCATCTCAGTGCTAGAGGAGTAATTACAGACAACCTGGTTCAGTGGTCTAAGACACTGCATCTCAGTGCTAGAGGAGTCACTACAGACAACCTGGTTCAGTGGTCTAAGACACTGCTTAGCCAGTCTCCAGACCTGAACCCAATAGAAAATCTTTGGAGGGAGCTGAAAGTCCTTATTACCCAGAGACAGCCCCGAAACCTGAAGGATCTGGATGGAGGAGTGGGCCAAAATCCCTGCTGCAGTGTGTGCAAACCTGGTCAAGAACTACAGGAAACGTATGATCTCTGTAATTGCAAACAAAGGTTTCTGTACCAAATATTAAGTTCTGCTTTTCTGATGTATCAAATACTTATGTCATGCAATAAAATGCAAATTAATTACTTAAAAATCATACAATGTAATTTTCTGGATTTTTGTTTTAGATTCCGTCACTCACAGTTGAAGAGTACCTATGATAAAAATTACAGACTTCTACATGCTTTGTAAGTGGGAAAACCTGCAAAATCTGCAGTATATCAAATACTTGTTCTCCCCACTGTATCTTCCATGTAAAAACTGATTAGGATGTATAACATCCAGTAATACCTTGTTAATTCTGTGTCCTATACATTTTGATATAATTTTTGCATCACAACACTGAAGTTTAAGGGGCCTCCGTTTTTTTAATGGACTGGATCTTTATATTTACCACTTTGGTCCAGTTTCAGTAATAATCAAATCAGACCTTTTTGTTGAGTATCTGATAGGAGTGGTTAAAACCTGCTAAGTCCTTTGAGAACATAATAAAAGGTTTGGTATACCTCCACTGGTAAGCCATCCGGCCCTGGAGTTTTCCTGGACCTAAAGGCTTTAATTGATCAAGACGTTCCTCCTCTGTAATTTCACCTTCACATGAGTCTTTATGAACAGATGTTAATTTGTCATTATTAATAGAAAATAAATCCTTACAATTAACTTTGATTAGTGGGGATGGAGGAAACTGAATCTAAAACATACGCTTAAAGTCCTGTACTTTGCTTTGTTTTTCAAAATATTGTTTGGTGAATCATAGGTGACACGTTTCAGTAAATCATTTTTAGTAGCATGTTGAAATAGAAAATGACTGAAGTAAAAGTAAAAGTATCATGTTCCTGTCCTACTAAGCATTCTAAACATACTGTATAAATAGTAAAGTGAAGTACAGTAAAAGTATCATGTTCCTGTCCTACTAAGCATTCTAAACATACTGTATAAATAGTAAAGTGAAGTACAGTAAAGGAGGGATGAGGGGGGAGGGGGGAGGGGAGGAGGGGAGGAGGGAGGAGGGGAGGGGAGGAGGGGGGAGGGAGGAGGGGGGAGGGTTTAGGAGAGGGGAGGAGGGGAGGAGGGAGGAGGGGAGGGGAGGAGGGGGGAGGGAGGAGGGGGGAGGGTTTAGGAGAGGGGAGGAGGGGAGGAGGGGGGAGGGGAGGAGGGGGGGAGGGAGGAGGTGGGAGGGTTTAGGCGGGAGGAGGGAGGAGGGGGGAGGGAGGAGGGATGAGGGGGGAGGGGGGAGGGAGGAGGGGGGAGGGTTTAGGAGAGGGGAGGAGGGGAGGGGAGGAGGGGGGAGGGAGGAGGGGGGAGGGTTTAGGAGAGGGGAGGAGGGGGGAGGGGAGGAGGGAGGAGGTGGGAGGGTTTAGGAGGGAGGAGGGGGGTGGGTTTAGGAGAGGGGAGGAGGGGGGAGGGGAGGAGGGAGGAGGTGGGAGGGTTTAGGAGGGAGGAGGGGGGTGGGTTTAGGAGGGAGGAGGGGGGAGGGTTTAGGAGGGGGGAGGGGAGGAGGGAGGAGGGGGGAGGGGGGAGGGTTTAGGAGGGAGGAGGGGGGAGGGTTTAGGAGGGAGGAGGGGGGAGGGTTTAGGAGGGAGGAGGGGGGAGGGGAGGAGGGAGGAGGGGGGAGGGGGGAGGGTTTAGGAGGGAGGAGGGGGGAGGGGGGAGGAGGGGGGAGGGTTTAGGAGGGAGGAGGGGGGAGGGTTTAGGAGGGAGGAGGGGGGAGGGTTTAGGAGGGGGGAGGGTTTAGGAGGGAGGAGGGGGGAGGGTTTAGGAGGGAGGAGGGGGGAGGGTTTAGGAGGGAGGAGGGGGGAGGGTTTAGGAGGGGGGAGGGTTTAGGAGGGAGGAGGGGGGAGGGGGGAGGGTTTAGGAGGGAGGAGGGGGGAGGGTTTAGGAGGGAGGAGGGGGGAGGGGGGAGGGGAGGAGGGAGGAGGGGGGAGGGGGGAGGGTTTAGGAGGGGGGAGGGTTTAGGAGAGGGGAGGGGGGAGGGGAGGAGGTGGGAGGGTTTAGGAGGGAGGAGGGGGGAGGGGGGAGGGGAGGAGGGAGGAGGGGGGAGGGTTTAGGAGGGAGGAGGGGGGAGGGTTTAGGAGGGAGGAGGGGGGAGGGGAGGAGGGAGGAGGGGGGAGGGTTTAGGAGGGGGGAGGGTTTAGGAGGGAGGAGGGGGGAGGGTTTAGGAGGGAGGAGGGAGGAGGGGGGAGGGGAGGAGGGAGGAGGGGGGAGGGTTTAGGAGAGGGGAGGGTTTAGGAGGGGGGAGGGTTTAGGAGGGAGGAGGGGGGAGGGTTTAGGAGGGGGGAGGGTTTAGGAGGGAGGAGGGGGGAGGGTTTAGGAGGGGGGAGGGTTTAGGAGGGAGGAGGGAGGAGGGGAGGAGGGGGGAGGGAGGAGGGGAGGAGGGGAGGAGGGGGGAGGGGAGGAGGGAGGAGGGGGGGAGGGAGGAGGGAGGAGGGGGGAGGGGGGAGGGTTTAGGAGGGGGGAGGGTTTAGGAGGGAGGAGGGGGGAGGGTTTAGGAGGGAGGAGGGGGGAGGGGGGAGGGTTTAGGAGGGAGGAGGGGGGAGGGAGGAGGGAGGAGGGGGGAGGGAGGAGGGAGGAGGGGGGATATGTTGTGTGTGGTAGATATCGTTGGGGGACAAACAAACTGTCCTATTCCCTATGTAGTAACACTACTGTAGACCAGGACCCACATATACCTTCACCCTCCACTATCACAGCCAGAAGGCCACCAGACGGACCGGAGAGAGACACATGGACCAGGGGTGGACCGGAGAGAGACACATATGGACCAGGGGTGGACCGGAGAGAAACACATATGGACCAGGGGTGGACCGGAGAGAGACACATATGGACCAGGGGTGGACCGGAGAGAGAGCCATATGGACCAGGGGTGGACCGGAGAGAGACACATATGGACCAGGGGTGGACCGGAGAGAGAGCCATATGGACCAGGGGTGGACCGGAGAGAGACACATATGGACCAGGGGTGGACCGGAGAGAGACACATATGGACCAGGGGTGGACCGGAGAGAGACACATATGGACCAGGGGTGGACCGGAGAGAGACACATATGGACCAGGGGTGGACCGGAGAGAGAGACATATGGACCAGGGGTGGACCGGAGAGAGACACATATGGACCAGGGGTGGACCGGAGAGAGAGACACATATGGACCAGGGGTGGACCGGAGAGAGACACATATGGACCAGGGGTGGACCGGAGAGAGACACATATGGACCAGGGGTGGACCGGAGAGAGACACATGAGAGAGACACATGAGAGAGACACATGAGAGAGACACATATGGACCCGGGGTGGACCGGAGAGAGACACATATGGACCAGGGGTGGACCGGAGAGAGACACATGTGGACCAGGGGTGGACCGGAGAGAGACACATATGGACCAGGGGTGGACCGGAGAGAGACACATATGGACCAGGGGTGGACCGGAGAGAGACACATATGGACCAGGGGTGGACCGGAGAGAGACACATATGGACCAGGGGTGGACCGGAGAGAGACACATGAGAGAGACACATGAGAGAGACACATGAGAGAGACACATATGGACCCGGGGTGGACCGGAGAGAGACACATATGGACCAGGGGTGGACCGGAGAGAGACACATGTGGACCAGGGGTGGACCGGAGAGAGACACATATGGACCAGGGGTGGACCGGAGAGAGACACATATGGACCAGGGGTGGACCGGAGAGAGAGCCATATGGACCAGGGGTGGACCGGAGAGAGACACATATGGACCAGGGGTGGACCGGAGAGAGACACATATGGACCAGGGGTGGACCGGAGAGAGACACATATGGACCAGGGGTGGACCGGAGAGAGACACATATGGACCAGGGGTGGACCGGAGAGAGAGCCATATGGACCAGGGGTGGACCGGAGAGAGACACATATGGACCAGGGGTGGACCGGAGAGAGACACATATGGACCAGGGGTGGACCGGAGAGAGACACATATGGACCAGGGGTGGACCGGAGAGAGACACATATGGACCAGGGGTGGACCGGAGAGAGAGACATGGACTCTGGGTGGACCGGAGAGAGACACATGGACTCTGGGTGGACCGGAGAGAGACACATATGGACCAGGGGTGGACCGGAGAGAGACACATGGACTCGGGGTGGACCGGAGAGAGACACATGGACTCTGGGTGGACCGGAGAGAGACACATGGACTCTGGGTGGACCGGAGAGAGACACATATGGACCAGGGGTGGACCGGAGAGAGACACATATGGACCAGGGGTGGACCGGAGAGAGACACATATGGACCAGGGGTGGACCGGAGAGACACACATATGGACCAGGGGTGGACCGGAGAGAGACACATATGGACCAGGGGTGGACCGGAGAGAGAGACATGGACTCTGGGTGGACCGGAGAGAGACACATGGACTCTGGGTGGACCGGAGAGAGACACATATGGACCAGGGGTGGACCGGAGAGAGACACATGGACTCGGGGTGGACCGGAGAGAGACACATATGGACCAGGGGTGGACCGGAGAGAGACACATATGGACCAGGGGTGGACCGGAGAGAGACACATATGGACCAGGGGTGGACCGGAGAGAGACACATATGGACCAGGGGTGGACCGGAGAGAGACACATGAGAGAGACACATGAGAGAGAGAGAGAGAGAGAGACTCACTCACTGACTGAGATGTGACTGGGGCTGGATGACGATTGTGGTGCTGAGTTTGGGGTGTGTGTTCTAGGCTTGCAGGAGAAGTTAAATCCAGAGGCAGACTGCCGGAGACAATATGATTACTGCTCC
>CM042421.1:23033567-23096067 GCA_023634145.1 Thymallus thymallus | reverse complement strand
GTGTTCCCTCTGTTCCCTGCAGGATTCTACATCCCAAATACCACCCTATTCCTTTCAAAGTGTGCTCCTTTTGACCAGGGCCCATAGCGTATTACACTATGTAGCCAGGGAAAAGGGTGCTATTTGGGGCGCTGCTGTAGCCTCAGCCCCCTTAGGCTCGCTACAGACCAAGTCAGCAGCTTAAGTAAAGTAAAGGACCTGATCTTCTACATATCAGAACCTCTCCATCAGTCCTTTCTGCCCTCCTCCAGCACAGTGTCTGCCTGTCTGCTACAGGCCTCTGAATGTGGTAAAACAAAAAGAGTCTTTTAATGCCAGTAAACAGAGTGGCCTTAACACAACTCTTTTTGAAATGGCCATAACTGAACACAGTGGTCCACAAATGGAGGGTCTAGAAACAACACATGCTGCTTAAAATGGAAAGGTCTTGGTGGATCATGGCACAAAAAGGTTTGGTAGGACAAGGAGAGAATATAAGACATGGGGAAGGGGAGAGTGGAGAGAGTAGAGAAGTGAATAGAGGCTTGAGGTTAGAGAGAGAACAATATCTCAGCCCCTCCGACTTCATGTCTCTCCAGACTTGGAAGAGCTCTCTGCCAGCTACATACAGCACTACAGTACTCTTAATTAGCATAATCTAACTGGGGAGCAAGTTTACGGTAATTACATTTACCTTCCTTTAGCTTCTTAGCTACCACTACCGTCTGAATAATCACGATATGATTAGCTTCTTAGCTACCACTACCGTCTGAATAATCACGATATGATTAGCTTCTTAGCTACCACTACCGTCTGAATAATCACGATATGATTAGCTTCTTAGCTACCACTACCGTCTGAATAATCACGATATGATTAGCTTCTTAGCTACCACTACCGTCTGAATAATCACGATATGATTAGCTTCTTAGCTACCACTACCGTCTGAATAATCACGATATGATTAGCTTCTTAGCTACCACTACCGTCTGAATAATCACGATATGATTAGCTTCTTAGCTACCACTACCGTATGAATAATCACGATATGATTAGCTTCTTAGCTACCACTACCGTCTGAATAATCACGATATGATTAGCTTCTTAGCTACCACTACCGTCTGACTAATCACGATATGATTAGCTTCTTAGCTACCACTACCGTCTGAATAATCACGATATGATTAGCTTCTTAGCTACCACTACCGTCTGAATAATCACGATATGATTAGCCAGCGCTGTGTGTATCACAACGGCCGTGTCCCACAAAGGTCATTTAATCTGCCGGTGTAGTGTGGACACGGGGTACATCCTGAATAGCACCTTAGTCACTCTATAGTACCGCACTATGTAGGGAATAGGGTGCCACTTGGGACACAGCCAGGATATCGACAGGAAACAGAAATAGAAAGAGACTTGGATGAGAAGGAAATGAAAGAGTGATTGTAGGATTAGAGGGGATTAAAGGAGAGATAGATTGGAATCTTCTTTCCCTCTCATTTGGAGGAAAGAGATGGAGAGGTGGTTCTGAGTGTCTGGCTTTACCCTCACAGATGGAGAGGTGGTTCTGAGTGTCTGGCTTTACCTTCACAGATGGAGAGGTGGTTCTGAGTGTCTGGCTTTACCCTCACAGATGGAGAGGTGGTTCTGAGTGTCTGGCTTTACCTTCACAGATGGAGAGGTGGTTCTGAGTGTCTGGCTTTACCTTCACAGATGGAGAGGTGGTTCTGAGTGTCTGGCTTTACCTTCACAGATGGAGAGGTGGTTCTGAGTGTCTGGCTTTACCTTCACAGATGGAGAGGTGGTTCTGAGTGTCTGGCTTTACCTTCACAGATGGAGAGGTGGTTCTGAGTGTCTGGCTTTACCCTCACAGATGGAGAGGTGGTTCTGAGTGTCTGGCTTTACCCTCACAGATGGAGAGGTGGTTCAGAGTGTCTGGCTTTACCCTCACAGATGGAGAGGTGGTTCTGAGTGTCTGGCTTTACCTTCACAGATGGAGAGGTGGTTCTGAGTGTCTGGCTTTACCTTCACAGATGGAGAGGTGGTTCTGAGTGTCTGGCTTTACCTTCACAGATGGAGAGGTGGTTCTGAGTGTCTGGCTTTACCTTCACAGATGGAGAGGTGGTTCTGAGTGTCTGGCTTTACCTTCACAGATGGAGAGGTGGTTCTGAGTGTCTGGCTTTACCTTCACAGATGGAGAGGTGGTTCTGAGTGTCTGGCTTTACCCTCACAGATGGAGAGGTGGTTCTGAGTGTCTGGCTTTACCCTCACAGATGGAGAGGTGGTTCAGAGTGTCTGGCTTTACCCTCACAGATGGAGAGGTGGTTCTGAGTGTCTGGCTTTACCTTCACAGATGGAGAGGTGGTTCTGAGTGTCTGGCTTTACCTTCACAGATGGAGAGGTGGTTCTGAGTGTCTGGCTTTACCCTCACAGCTGGAGAGGTGATTCTGAGTATCTGGCTTTACCTTCACAGATGGAGAGGTGGTTCTGAGTGTCTGGCTTTACCCTCACAGATGGAGAGGTGGTTCTGAGTGTCTGGCTTTACCCTCACAGATGGAGAGGTGGTTCTGAGTGTCTGGCTTTACCCTCACAGATGAAGAGGTGGTTCAGAGTGTCTGGCTTTACCTTCACAGATGGAGAGGTGGTTCTGAGTGTCTGGCTTAACCCTCACAGATGGAGAGGGGGTTCTGAGTGTCTGGCTTTACCTTCACAGATGGAGAGGGGGTTCTGAGTGTCTGGCTTTACCCTCACAGATGGAGAGGTGGTTCTGAGTGTCTGGCTTTACCTTCACAGATGGAGAGGTGGTTCTGAGTGACTGGCTTTACCTTCACAGATGGAGAGGTGGTTCTGAGTGTCTGGCTTTACCTTCACAGATGGAGAGGTGATTCTGAGTGTGTGGCTTTACCCCTCACAGATGGAGAGGTGGTTCTGAGTTTCTGGCTTTACCCTCACAGATGGACAGGTGGTTCTGAGTGTCTGGCTTTACCTTCACAGATGGAGAGGTGGTTCTGAGTGTCTGGCTTTACCTTCACAGATGGAGAGGTGGTTCTGAGTGTCTGGCTTTACCCCTCACAGATGGAGAGGTGGTTCTGAGTGTCTGGCTTTACCCTCACAGATGGAGAGGTGGTTCTGAGTGTCTGGCTTTACCCCTCACAGATGGAGAGGTGGTTCTGAGTGTCTGGCTTTACCCTCACAGATGGAGAGGTGGTTCTGAGTGTCTGGCTTTACCTTACAGATGGAGAGGTGGTTCTGAGTGTCTGGCTTTACCTTCACAGATGGAGAGGTGGTTCTGAGTGTCTGGCTTTACCTTCACAGATGGAGAGGTGGTTCTGAGTGTCTGGCTTTACCCCTCACAGATGGAGAGGTGGTTCTGAGTGTCTGGCTTTACCCTCACAGATGGAGAGGTGGTTCTGAGTGTCTGGCTTTACCCCTCACAGATGGAGAGGTGGTTCTGAGTGTCTGGATTTACCCCTCACAGATGGAGAGGTGATTCTGAGTGTCTGGCTTTACCCTTACAGATGGAGAGGTGGTTCTGAGTGTCTGGCTTTACTCTCACAGATGGAGAGACCTCTGAGTGTCTGGCTTTACCCTCACAGATGGAGAGACCTCTGAGTGTCTGGCTTTACCCTCACAGATGGAGAGACCTCTGAGTGTCTGGCTTTACCATCACAGATGGAGAGACCTCTGAGTGTCTGGCTTTACCCTCACAGATGGAGAGACCTCTGAGTGTCTGGCTTTACCCCTCACAGATGGAGAGGTGGTTCTGAGTGTCTGGCTTTACCTTCACAGATGGAGAGGTGGTTCTGAGTATCTGGCTTTACCTTCACAGATGGAGAGGTGGTTCTGAGTGTCTGGCTTTACCCTCACAGATGGAGAGGTGGTTCTGAGTGTCTGGCTTTACCCTCACAGATGGAGAGGGGGTTCTGAGTGTCTGGCTTTACCCTCACAGATGGAGAGGTGGTTCTGAGTGTCTGGCTTTACCCTCAAAGATTGAGGGACCTCTGAGTGTCTGGCTTTACCCTCACAGATGGAGAGACCTCTGAGTGTCTGGCTTTACCCTCACAGATGGAGAGACCTCTGAGTGTCTGGCTTTACCATCACAGATGGAGAGACCTCTGAGTGTCTGGCTTTACCCTCACAGATGGAGAGACCTCTGAGTGTCTGGCTTTACCCCTCACAGATGGAGAGGTGGTTCTGAGTGTCTGGCTTTACCTTCACAGATGGAGAGGTGGTTCTGAGTATCTGGCTTTACCTTCACAGATGGAGAGGTGGTTCTGAGTGTCTGGCTTTACCCTCACAGATGGAGAGGTGGTTCTGAGTGTCTGGCTTTACCCTCACAGATGGAGAGGGGGTTCTGAGTGTCTGGCTTTACCCTCACAGATGGAGAGGTGGTTCTGAGTGTCTGGCTTTACCCTCAAAGATTGAGGGACCTCTGAGTGTCTGGCTTTACCCTCACAGATGGAGAGACCTCTGAGTGTCTGGCTTTACCCCTCACAGATGGAGAGACCTCTGAGTGTCTGGCTTTACCTCACAGATGGAGAGGTGGTTCTGAGTGTCTGGCTTTACCCTCACAGATGGAGACCAAGCATTTCGCATTATTATCTATCCTGTTGTCTAGTCACTTTACCTCTACCTATATGTACATATCTACCTCAACTGTTACTGTTTATTATCTATCCTATTGTCTAGTCACTTTACCTCTACCTATATGTACATATCTACCTCAACTGTTACTGTTTATTATCTATCCTGTTGTCTAGTCACTTTACCTCTACCTATATGTACATATCTACCTCAACTGTTACTGTTTATTATCTATCCTGTTGTCTAGTCACTTTACCTCTACCTATATGTACATATCTACCTCAACTGTTACTGTTTATTATCTATCCTGTTGTCTAGTATCTTTACCTCTACCTATATGTACATATCTACCTCAACTGTAACTGTTTATTATCTATCCTGTTGACTAGTCACTTTACCTCTACCTATATGTACATATCTACCTCAACTGTTACTGTTTATTATCTATCCTGTTGTCTAGTCACTTTACCTCTACCTATATGTACATATCTACCTCAACTGTTACTGTTTATTATCTATCCTGTTGTCTAGTCACTTTACCTCTACCTATATGTACATATCTACCTCAACTGTTACTGTTTATTATCTATCCTGTTGTCTAGTCACTTTACCTCTACCTATATGTACATATCTACCTCAACTGTTAATGTTTATTATCTATCCTGTTGTCTAGTCACTTTACCTCTACCTATATGTACATATCTACCTCAACTGTTTATTATCTATCCTGTTGTCTAGTCACTTTACCTCTACCTATATGTACATATCTACCTCAACTGTTTATTATCTATCCTGTTGACTAGTCACTTTACCTCTACCTATATGTACATATCTACCTCAACTGTTTATTATCTATCCTGTTGTCTAGTCACTTTACCTCTACCTATATGTACATATCTACCTCAACTGTTACTGTTTATTATCTATCCTGTTGTCTAGTCACTTTACCTCTACCTATATGTACATATCTACCTCAACTGTTACTGTTTATTATCTATCCTGTTGTCTAGTCACTTTACCTCTACCTATATGTACATATCTACCTCAACTGTTAATGTTTATTATCTATCCTGTTGTCTAGTCACTTTACCTCTACCTATATGTACATATCTACCTCAACTGTTTATTATCTATCCTGTTGTTTAGTCACTTTACCTCTACCTATATGTACATATCTACCTCAACTGTTACTGTTTATTATCTATCCTGTTGTCTAGTCACTTTACCTCTACCTATATGTACATATCTACCTCAACTGTTTATTATCTATCCTGTTGTCTAGTCACTTTACCTCTACCTATATGTACATATCTACCTCAACTGTTACTGTTTATTATCTATCCTGTTGTCTAGTCACTTTACCTCTACCTATATGTACATATCTACCTCAACTGTTACTGTTTATTATCTATCCTGTTGTCTAGTCACTTCACCTCTACCTATATGTACTTATCTACCTCAACTGTTACTGTTTATTATCTATCCTGTTGTCTAGTCACTTTACCTCTACCTATATGTACATATCTACCTCAACTGTTACTGTTTATTATCTATCCTGTTGTCTAGTCACTTTACCTCTACCTATATGTACATATCTACCTCAACTGTTACTGTTTATTATCTATCCTGTTGTCTAGTCACTTTACCTCTACCTATATGTACATATCTACCTCAACTGTTAATGTTTATTATCTATCCTGTTGTCTAGTCACTTTACCTCTACCTATATGTACATATCTACCTCAACTGTTTATTATCTATCCTGTTGTTTAGTCACTTTACCTCTACCTATATGTACATATCTACCTCAACTGTTACTGTTTATTATCTATCCTGTTGTCTAGTCACTTTACCTCTACCTATATGTACATATCTACCTCAACTGTTTATTATCTATCCTGTTGTCTAGTCACTTTACCTCTACCTATATGTACATATCTACCTCAACTGTTACTGTTTATTATCTATCCTGTTGTCTAGTCACTTTACCTCTACCTATATGTACATATCTACCTCAACTGTTACTGTTTATTATCTATCCTGTTGTCTAGTCACTTCACCTCTACCTATATGTACTTATCTACCTCAACTGTTACTGTTTATTATCTATCCTGTTGTCTAGTCACTTTACCTCTACCTATATGTACATATCTACCTCAACTGTTACTGTTTATTATCTATCCTGTTGTCTAGTCACTTTACCTCTACCTATATGTACATATCTACCTCAACTGTTACTGTTTATTATCTATCCTGTTGTCTAGTCACTTTACCTCTACCTATATGTACATATCTACCTCAACTGTTACTGTTTATTATCTATCCTGTTGTCTAGTCACTTTACCTCTACCTATATGTACATATCTACCTCAACTGTTACTGTTTATTATCTATCCTGTTGTCTAGTCACTTTACCTCTACCTATATGTACATATCTACCTCAACTGTTTATTATCTATCCTGTTGTCTAGTCACTTTACCTCTACCTATATGTACATATCTACCTCAACTGTTACTGTTTATTATCTATCCTGTTGTCTAGTCACTTTACCTCTACCTATATGTACATATCTACCTCAACTGTTTATTATCTATCCTGTTGACTAGTCACTTTACCTCTACCTATATGTACATATCTACCTCAACTGTTACTGTTTATTATCTATCCTGTTGTCTAGTCACTTTACCTCTACCTATATGTACATATATACCTCAACTGTTTATTATCTATCCTGTTGTCTAGTCACTTTACCTCTACCTATATGTACATATCAACCTCAACTGTTACTGTATATTATCTATCCTGTTGACTAGTCACTTTACCTCTACCTATATGTACATATCTACCTCAACTGTTTATTATCTATCCTGTTGTCTAGTCACTTTACCTCTACCTATATGTACATATCTACCTCAACTGTTACTGTTTATTATCTATCCTGTTGTCTAGTCACTTTACCTCTACCTATATGTACATATCTACCTCAACTGTTTATTATCTATCCTGTTGTCTAGTCACTTTACCTCTACCTATATGTACATATCTACCTCAACTGTTTATTATCTATCCTGTTGTCTAGTCACTTTACCTCTACCTATATGTACATATCTACCTCAACTGTTTATTATCTATCCTGTTGTCTAGTCACTTTACCTCTACCTATATGTACATATCTACCTCAACTGTTACTGTTTATTATCTATCCTGTTGTCTAGTCACTTTACCTCTACCTATATGTACATATCTACCTCAACTGTTACTGTTTATTATCTATCCTGTTGTCTAGTCACTTTACCTCTACCTATATGTACATATCTACCTCAACTGTTACTGTTTATTATCTATCCTGTTGTCTAGTCACTTTACCTCTACCTATATGTACATATCTACCTCAACTGTTACTGTTTATTATCTATCCTGTTGTCTAGTCACTTTACCTCTACCTATATGTACATATCTACCTCAACTAGTACTGTTTATTATCTATCCTGTTGTCTAGTCACTTTACCTCTACCTATATGTACATATCTACCTCAACTGTTACTGTTTATTATCTATCCTGTTGACTAGTCACTTTACCTCTACCTATATGTACATCTCTACCTCAACTGTTTATTATCTATCCTGTTGACTAGTCACTTTACCTCTACCTATATGTACATATCTACCTGAACTGTTTATTATCTATCCTGTTGTCTAGTCACTTTACCTCTACCTATATGTACATATCTACCTCAACTGTTTATTATCTATCCTGTTGTCTAGTCACTTTACCTCTACCTATATGTACATATCTACCTCAACTGTTACTGTTTATTATCTATCCTGTTGTCTAGTCACTTTACCTCTACCTATATGTACATATCTACCTCAACTGTTTATTATCTATCCTGTTGACTAGTCACTTTACCTCTACCTATATGTACATATCTACCTCAACTGTTACTGTTTATTATCTATCCTGTTGACTAGTCACTTTACCTCTACCTATATGTACATATCTACCTCAACTGTTACTGTTTATTATCTATCCTGTTGTCTAGTCACTTTACCTCTACCTATATGTACATATCTACCTCAACTGTTACTGTTTATTATCTATCCTGTTGACTAGTCACTTTACCTCTACCTATATGTACATATCTACCTCAACTGTTTATTATCTATCCTGTTGTCTAGTCACTTTACCTCTACCTATATGTACATATCTACCTCAACTGTTACTGTTTATTATCTATCCTGTTGTCTAGTCACTTTACCTCTACCTATATGTACATGTCTACCTCAACTGTTACTGTTTATTATCTATCCTGTTGTCTAGTCACTTTACCTCTACCTATATGTACATATCTACCTCAACTGTTTATTATCTATCCTGTTGTCTAGTCACTTTACCTCTACCTATATGTACATATCTACCTCAACTGTTACTGTTTATTATCTATCCTGTTGTCTAGTCACTTTACCTCTACCTATATGTACATATCTACCTCAACTGTTACTGTTTATTATCTATCCTGTTGTCTAGTCACTTTACCTCTACCTATATGTACATATCTACCTCAACTGTTACTGTTTATTATCTATCCTGTTGTCTAGTCACTTTACCTCTACCTGTATGTACATATCTACCTCAACTGTTTATTATCTATCCTGTTGTCTAGTCACTTTACCTCTACCTATATGTACATATCTACCTCAACTGTTACTGTTTATTATCTATCCTGTTGTCTAGTCACTTTACCTCTACCTATATGTACATATCTACCTCAACTGTTTATTATCTATCCTGTTGACTAGTCACTTTACCTCTACCTATATGTACATATCTACCTCAACTGTTACTGTTTATTATCTATCCTGTTGTCTAGTCACTTTACCTCTACCTATATGTACATATCTACCTCAACTGTTACTGTTTATTATCTATCCTGTTGTCTAGTCACTTTACCTCTACCTATATGTACATATCTACCTCAACTGTTACTGTTTATTATCTATCCTGTTGACTAGTCACTTTACCTCTACCTATATGTACATATCTACCTCAACTGTTACTGTTTATTATCTATCCTGTTGTCTAGTCACTTTACCTCTACCTATATGTACATATCTACCTCAACTGTTACTGTTTATTATCTATCCTGTTGTCTAGTCACTTTACCTCTACCTATATGTACATATCTACCTCAACTGTTACTGTTTATTATCTATCCTGTTGTCTAGTCACTTTACCTCTACCTATATGTACATATCTACCTCAACTGTTTATTATCTATCCTGTTGACTAGACACTTTACCTCTACCTATATGTACATATCTACCTCAACTGTTACTGTTTATTATATATCCTGTTGACTAGTCACTTTACCTCTACCTATATGTACATATCTACCTCAACTGTTTATTATCTATCCTGTTGTCTAGTCACTTTACCTCTACCTATATGTACATATCTACCTCAACTGTTACTGTTTATTATCTATCCTGTTGACTAGTCACTTTACCTCTACCTATATGTACATATCTACCTCAACTGTTACTGTTTATTATCTATCCTGTTGTCTAGTCACTTTACCTCTACCTATATGTACATATCTACCTCAACTGTTTATTATCTATCCTGTTGTCTAGTCACTTTACCTCTACCTATATGTACATATCTACCTCAACTGTTACTGTTTATTATCTATCCTGTTGTCTAGTCACTTTACCTCTACCTATATGTACATATCTACCTCAACTGTTACTGTTTATTATCTATCCTGTTGTCTAGTCACTTTACCTCTACCTATATGTACATATCTACCTCAACTGTTACTGTTTATTATCTATCCTGTTGTCTAGTCACTTTACCTCTACCTATATGTACATATCTACCTCAACTGTTACTGTTTATTATCTATCCTGTTGTCTAGTCACTTTACCTCTACCTATATGTACATATCTACCTCAACTGTTACTGTTTATTATCTATCCTGTTGTCTAGTCACTTTACCTCTACCTATATGTACATATCTACCTCAACTGTTTATTATCTATCCTGTTGTCTAGTCACTTTACCTCTACCTATATGTACATATCTACCTCAACTGTTTATTATCTATCCTGTTGTCTAGTCACTTTACCTCTACCTATATGTACATATCTACCTCAACTGTTACTGTTTATTATCTATCCTGTTGTCTAGTCACTTTACCTCTACCTATATGTACATATCTACCTCAACTAGTACTGTTTATTATCTATCCTGTTGTCTAGTCACTTTACCTCTACCTTTATGTACATATCTACCTCAACTGTTACTGTTTATTATCTATCCTGTTGTCTAGTCACTTTACCTCTACCTATATGTACATATCTACCTCAACTGTTACTGTTTATTATCTATCCTGTTGTCTAGTCACTTTACCTCTACCTATATGTACATATCTACCTCAACTGTTTATTATCTATCCTGTTATCTAGTCACTTTACCTCTACCTATATGTACATATCTACCTCAACTAGTACTGTTTATTATCTATCCTGTTGTCTAGTCACTTTACCTCTACCTATATGTACATATCTACCTCAACTGTTTATTATCTATCCTGTTGTCTAGTCACTTTACCTCTACCTATATGTACATATCTACCTCAACTGTTTATTATCTATCCTGTTGTCTAGTCACTTTACCTCTACCTATATGTACATATCTACCTCAACTGTCACTGTTTATTATCTATCCTGTTGTCTAGTCACTTTACCTCTACCTATATGTACATATCTACCTCAACTGTCACTGTTTATTATCTATCCTGTTGTCTAGTCACTTTACCTCTACCTATATGTACATATCTACCTCAACTGTTACTGTTTATTATCTATCCTGTTGTCTAGTCACTTTACCTCTACCTATATGTACATATCTACCTCAACTGTTAATGTTTATTATCTATCCTGTTGTCTAGTCACTTTACCTCTACCTATATGTACATATCTACCTCAACTGTTGCTGTTTATTATCTATCCTGTTGTCTAGTCACTTTACCTCTACCTATATGTACATATCTACCTCAACTGTTACTGTTTATTATCTATCCTGTTGACTAGTCACTTTACCTCTACCTATATGTACATATCTACCTCAACTGTTGCTGTTTATTATCTATCCTGTTGTCTAGTCACTTTACCTCTACATATATATACATATCTACCTCAACTGTTACTGTTTATTATCTATCCTGTTGTCTAGTCACTTTACCTCCACCTATATGTACATATCTACCTCAACTGTTACTGTTTATTATATATCCTGTTGTCTAGTCACTTTACCTCTACCTATATGTACATATCTACCTCAACTGTTTATTATCTATCCTGTTGACTAGTCACTTTACCTCTACCTATATGTACATATCTACCTCAACTGTTTATTATCTATCCTGTTGTCTAGTCACTTTACCTCTACCTATATGTACATATCTACCTCAACTGTTACTGTTTATTATCTATCCTGTTGTCTAGTCACTTTACCTCTACCTATATGTACATATCTACCTCAACTGTTTATTATCTATCCTGTTGTCTAGTCACTTTACCTCTACCTATATGTACATATCTACCTCAACTGTTACTGTTTATTATCTATCCTGTTGTCTAGTCACTTTACCTCTACCTATATGTACATATCTACCTCAACTGTTACTGTTTATTATCTATCCTGTTGTCTAGTCACTTTACCTCTACCTATATGTACATATCTACCTCAACTGTTACTGTTTATTATCTATCCTGTTGTCTAGTCACTTCACCTCTACCTATATGTACATATCTACCTCAACTGTTACTGTTTATTATCTATCCTGTTGTCTAGTCACTTTACCTCTGCCTATATGTACATATCTACCTCAACTGTTACTGTTTATTATCTATCCTGTTGTCAAGTCACTTTACCTATGCCTATATGTACATATCTACCTCAACTGTTACTGTTTATTATCTATCCTGTTGTCTAGTCACTTTACCTCTACCTATATGTACATATCTACCTCAACTGTTACTGTTTATTATCTATCCTGTTGACTAGTCACTTTACCTCTACCTATATGTACATATCTACCTCAACTGTTACTGTTTATTATCTATCCTGTTGTCTAGTCACTTTACCTCTACCTATATGTACATATCTACCTCAACTGTTACTGTTTATTATCTATCCTGTTGTCTAGTCACTTTACCTCTACCTATATGTACATATCTACCTCAACTGTTACTGTTTATTATCTATCCTGTTGTCTAGTCACTTTACCTCTACCTATATGTACATATCTACCTCAACTGTTTATTATCTATCCTGTTGACTAGTCACTTTACCTCTACCTATATGTACATATATACCTCAACTGTTACTGTTTATTATATATCCTGTTGACTAGTCACTTTACCTCTACCTATATGTACATATCTACCTCAACTGTTTATTATCTATCCTGTTGTCTAGTCACTTTACCTCTACCTATATGTACATATCTACCTCAACTGTTACTGTTTATTATCTATCCTGTTGTCTAGTCACTTTACCTCTACCTATATGTACATATCTACCTCAACTGTTTATTATCTATCCTGTTGTCTAGTCACTTTACCTCTACCTATATGTACATATCTACCTCAACTGTTACTGTTTATTATCTATCCTGTTGTCTAGTCACTTTACCTCTACCTATATGTACATATCTACCTCAACTGTTACTGTTTATTATCTATCCTGTTGTCTAGTCACTTTACCTCTACCTATATGTACATATCTACCTCAACTGTTACTGTTTATTATCTATCCTGTTGTCTAGTCACTTTACCTCTACCTATATGTACATATCTACCTCAACTGTTACTGTTTATTATCTATCCTGTTGTCTAGTCACTTTACCTCTACCTATATGTACATATCTACCTCAACTAGTACTGTTTATTATCTATCCTGTTGTCTAGTCACTTTACCTCTACCTATATGTACATATCTACCTCAACTGTTTATTATCTATCCTGTTGTCTAGTCACTTTACCTCTACCTATATGTACATATCTACCTCAACTGTTACTGTTTATTATCTATCCTGTTGTCTAGTCACTTTACCTCTACCTATATGTACATATCTACCTCAACTAGTACTGTTTATTATCTATCCTGTTGTCTAGTCACTTTACCTCTACCTTTATGTACATATCTACCTCAACTGTTACTGTTTATTATCTATCCTGTTGTCTAGTCACTTTACCTCTACCTATATGTACATATCTACCTCAACTGTTACTGTTTATTATCTATCCTGTTGTCTAGTCACTTTACCTCTACCTATATGTACATATCTACCTCAAATGTTTATTATCTATCCTGTTATCTAGTCACTTTACCTCTACCTATATGTACATATCTACCTCAACTAGTACTGTTTATTATCTATCCTGTTGTCTAGTCACTTTACCTATACCTATATGTACATATCTACCTCAACTGTTTATTATCTATCCTGTTGTCTAGTCACTTTACCTCTACCTATATGTACATATCTACCTCAACTGTTTATTATCTATCCTGTTGTCTAGTCACTTTACCTCTACCTATATGTACATATCTATCTCAACTGTCACTGTTTATTATCTATCCTGTTGTCTAGTCACTTTACCTCTACCTATATGTACATATCTACCTCAACTGTTACTGTTTATTATCTATCCTGTTGTCTAGTCACTTTACCTCTACCTATATGTACATATCTACCTCAACTGTTACTGTTTATTATCTATCCTGTTGTCTAGTCACTTTACCTCTACCTATATGTACATATCTACCTCAACTGTTAATGTTTATTATCTATCCTGTTGTCTAGTCACTTTACCTCTACCTATATGTACATATCTACCTCAACTGTTACTGTTTATTATCTATCCTGTTGTCTAGTCACTTTACCTCTACCTATATGTACATATCTACCTCAACTGTTACTGTTTATTATCTATCCTGTTGTCTAGTCACTTCACCTCTACCTATATGTACATATCTACCTCAACTGTTACTGTTTATTATCTATCCTGTTGTCTAGTCACTTTACCTCTACCTATATGTACATATCTACCTCAACTGTTACTGTTTATTATCTATCCTGTTGTCTAGTCACTTTACCTCTACCTATATGTACATATCTACCTCAACTGTTACTGTTTATTATCTATCCTGTTGTCTAGTCACTTTACCTCTACCTATATGTACATATCTACCTCAACTGTTACTGTTTATTAATTATCCTGTTGTCTAGTCACTTTACCTCCACCTATATGTACATATCTACCTCAACTGTTACTGTTTATTATATATCCTGTTGTCTAGTCACTTTACCTCTACCTATATGTACATATCTACCTCAACTGTTTATTATCTATCCTGTTGACTAGTCACTTTACCTCTACCTATATGTACATATCTACCTCAACTGTTTATTATCTATCCTGTTGTCTAGTCACTTTACCTCTACCTATATGTACATATCTACCTCAACTGTTACTGTTTATTATCTATCCTGTTGTCTAGTCACTTTACCTCTACCTATATGTACATATCTACCTCAACTGTTTATTATCTATCCTGTTGTCTAGTCACTTTACCTCTACCTATATGTACATATCTACCTCAACTGTTACTGTTTATTATCTATCCTGTTGTCTAGTCACTTTACCTCTACCTATATGTACATATCTACCTCAACTGTTACTGTTTATTATCTATCCTGTTGTCTAGTCACTTTACCTCTACCTATATGTACATATCTACCTCAACTGTTACTGTTTATTATCTATCCTGTTGTCTAGTCACTTCACCTCTACCTATATGTACATATCTACCTCAACTGTTACTGTTTATTATCTATCCTGTTGTCTAGTCACTTTACCTCTGCCTATATGTACATATCTACCTCAACTGTTACTGTTTATTATCTATCCTGTTGTCAAGTCACTTTACCTATGCCTATATGTACATATCTACCTCAACTGTTACTGTTTATTATCTATCCTGTTGTCTAGTCACTTTACCTCTACCTATATGTACATATCTACCTCAACTGTTACTGTTTATTATCTATCCTGTTGTCAAGTCACTTTACCTATGCCTATATGTACATATCTACCTCAACTGTTACTGTTTATTATCTATCCTGTTGTCTAGTCACTTTACCTCTACCTATATGTACATATCTACCTCAACTGTTACTGTTTATTATCTATCCTGTTGTCTAGTCACTTTACCTCTACCTATATGTACATATCTACCTCAACTGTTACTGTTTATTATCTATCCTGTTGTCTAGTCACTTTACCTCTACCTATATGTACATGTCTACCTCAACTGTTACTGTTTATTATCTATCCTGTTGTCTAGTCACTTTACCTCTACCTATATGTACATATCTACCTCAACTGTTACTGTTTATTATCTATCCTGTTGTCTAGTCACTTTACCTCTACCTATATGTACATATCTACCTCAACTGTTACTGTTTATTATCTATCCTGTTGTCTAGTCACTTTACCTCTACCTATATGTACATATCTACCTCAACTGTTACTGTTTATTATCTATCCTGTTGTCTAGTCACTTTACCTCTACCTATATGTACATATCTACCTCAACTGTTACTGTTTATTATCTATCCTGTTGTCTAGTCACTTTACCTCTACCTATATGTACATATCTACCTCAACTGTTACTGTTTATTATCTATCCTGTTGTCTAGTCACTTTACCTCTACCTATATGTACATGTCTACCTCAACTGTTACTGTTTATTATCTATCCTGTTGTCTAGTCACTTTACCTCTACCTATATGTACATATCTACCTCAACTGTTACTGTTTATTATCTATCCTGTTGTCTAGTCACTTTACCTCTACCTATATGTACATATCTACCTCAACTGTTACTGTTTATTATCTATCCTGTTGTCTAGTCACTTTACCTCTACCTATATGTACATATCTACCTCAACTGTTACCTATCAACTGTTATCTATCTTTATGAAATTATGAAATTTCCCCCCCAGGGGATCAATAAAGTATCTATCTATCTATCTATCTATCTATCTATCTATCTATCTATCTATCTATCTATCTATCTATCTATCTATCTATCTATCTATCTATCTATCTATCTATCTATCTATCTATCTATCTATCTATCTATCTATCTATCTATCTATCTATCTATCTATCTATCTATCTATCTATCTATCTATCTATCTATCTATCTATCTATCTATCTACTGTTTATTATCTATCCTGTTGTCTAGTCATTTTACCTCTATCTATATGTACATATCTACCTCAATTACCTCGTACCCCTGCACATCGACTCGGAACTGGTACTGGTATCCCGTGTTTTTTAACCAAGTTATCATAAATCATTTTGTATTTATTATTCCTTTTTTTACATGTTATTACTTTTCTATTATTTCTCTATTTTCTATCTCTCTGCATTGTTGACCAAGCATTTCACTGTTAGTCTACACCTGTTGTTGACCAAGCATTTCACTGTTAGTCTACACCTGTTGTTGACCAAGCATTTCACTGTTAGTCTACACCTGTTGTTTACCAAGCATTTCACTGTTTGTCTACACCTGTGGTTTACCAAGACTAACAGTAAAACGCTTGGTCAACAACAGGTGTAGACTAACAGTGAAATGCTTGGTAAACAACAGGTGTAGACGAACAGTGAAATGCTTGGTAAACAACAGGTGTAGACGAACAGTGAAATGCTTGGTCAACAACAGTAAAACAGTAAAAGAGTTGAACATGCTTGAAAATTGTTTTGCTAAGAAACTTGTGCCTAGTGATAAAGATGCCTTTCCAAAGTGTTTTCTATCCCCAAATATAGGGGAATATTCTGGAGGTTTTTTGGAAAATGTATCAGATATGGATTTATATGAAGTTAGGGGAAAAGTTTTTTACAATGCTTGTGTAAAAGTTTTCAACAAAAAAGGTTTACATGAAAGAGTTCACCTTGGCGCACCATTTTTGAAGTTGATAAAGATGTAAAACCAGAGTGGAGGGCACTTTACAAGCCACCATTAACAAAAAGAATTGGAGACTTACAGTGGAGAATTATACATGGTATAATTGCTGTTAATTCTTTTATTTCTATTTTAAATCCAAATGTTAGTCAAAAGTGCCCTTTTTGTTCTCAAAGAGAAACTGTTTTTCATGTGTTTATGTACTGCTCAAGACTTAAGCCTTTATTTGACTTGTTGAAGGATATTTTCATTTGTTTTGATGAAAAATTTACTGTACCAGTTTTTATTTTTGGTTTTAAATATACTCGAAGAAGACAATATGAATGCCAATTGATAAATGTTATTGTAGGCAAAGCAAAAATGGCAATATATGTTAGCAGAAAGAAAAAAATTGAACAAAAAGGTGATTATAATGTTGTAATGATGTTTGCAGCTATGATTAAATCTAGACTGCTAATTGATTTGTATTTTTATAAAGCTACTAACTGTTTAGAAGTGTTTGAAAATATATGGTGTCATAGAGGGGCATTGTGTTGTGTTATGGACAATATATGGTGTCATAGAGGAGCATTGTGTTCTGTTATGGACAATATATGGTGTCATAGAGGAGCATTGTGTTGTGTTATGGACAATATATGGTGTCATAGAGGAGCATTGTGTTCTGTTATGGACAATATATGGTGTCATAGAGGAGCATTGTGTTCTGTTATGGACAATATATGGTGTCATAGAGGAGCATTGTGTTCTGTTATGGACAATATATGGTGTCATAGAGGGACATTGTGTTCTGTTATGGACAATATATGGTGTCATAGAGGAGCATTGTGTTGTGTTATGGACAATATATGGTGTCATAGAGGAGCATTGTGTTTTGTTATGGACAATATATGGTGTCATAGAGGAGCATTGTGTTGTGTTATGGACAATATATGGTGTCATAGAGGAGCATTGTGTTCTGTTATGGACAATATATGGTGTCATAGAGGAGCATTGTGTTCTGTTATGGACAATATATGGTGTCATAGAGGAGCATTGTGTTCTGTTATGGACAATATATGGTGTCATAGAGGGACATTGTGTTCTGTTATGGACAATATATGGTGTCATAGAGGAGCATTGTGTTCTGTTATGGACAATATATGGTGTCATAGAGGAGCATTGTGTTCTGTTATGGACAATATATGGTGTCATAGAGGAGCATTGTGTTCTGTTATGGACAATATATGGTGTCATAGAGGGGCATTGTGTTCTGTTATGGACAATATATGGTGTCATAGAGGAGCATTGTGTTCTGTTATGGACAATATATGGTGTCATAGAGGAGCATTGTGTTCTGTTATGGACAATATATGGTGTCATAGAGGAGCATTGTGTTGTGTTATGGACAATATATGGTGTCATAGAGGAGCATTGTGTTCTGTTATGGACAATATATGGTGTCATAGAGGAGCATTGTGTTGTGTTATGGACAATATATGGTGTCATAGAGGAGCATTGTGTTCTGTTATGGACAATATATGGTGTCATAGAGGAGCATTGTGTTGTGTTATGGACAATATATGGTGTCATAGAGGGGCATTGTGTTCTGTTATGGACAATATATGGTGTCATAGAGGGGCATTGTGTTCTGTTATGGACAATATATGGTGTCATAGAGGGGCATTGTGTTCTGTTATGGACAATATATGGTGTCATAGAGGGGCATTGTGTTCTGTTATGGACAATATATGGTGTCATAGAGGGGCATTGTGTTCTGTTATGGACAATATATGGTGTCATAGAGGGGCATTGTGTTCTGTTATGGACAATATATGGTGTCATAGAGGGGCATTGTGTTGTGTTATGGACAATATATGGTGTCATAGAGGAGCATTGTGTTCTGTTATGGACAATATATGGTGTCATAGAGGGGCATTGTGTTCTGTTATGGACAATATATGGTGTCATAGAGGGGCATTGTGTTGTGTTATGGACAATGACATTAACTTTTCACATTTTCATAAATATGATGTGATTTCCATTTTAATGTTTTCATATTTTTAAATATTTCTGTAATAAATGTTTTTTGAAAAATCTCTCTCTCTCTCTCTCTGGTATAATGAGCTGGTGCAGTGTTTTTGTTGTCTCTTCTCATTGTCAGTAAAGTTTTCAAATAACATGTTTTTCTGTTTTCTTATTTTCCCTCCTGAACAACAGTAAAAAAACGTGCTCAGTTCTATTTCTCAGTTCTATATTATGTAACTGCAGACCTTGTGCTCTATTCAATCTGCATCACGGAGGTTTAGCGTTACAGCGTGATTTAAAGACAATGTTCCTGAGTTAGAGGAGACTCACATAATGTGAACAGATAATAAACGCTTCAGCAAAACAGATCGAATAGAGCCCCTTGTCTCAAATCACTCTAATGACAGTGGATCAATAGCCCTGCCATTCATAACAGTAACAAATTCAGAACAGTACCAGTAATTGCTTTCTCTGAGGGTCTGAGCATATAATCTATTGACCCCAGCTAGCCTCCCCTCATACTGTGTCTTGACAGTGGTTTGACCCCAGCTAGCCTCCCCTCATACTGTGTCTTGACAGTGGTTTGACCCCAGCTAGACTCCCCTCATTCTGTGTCTTGACAGTGGTTTGACCCCAGCTAGCCTCCCCTCATTCTGTGTCTTGACAGTGGTTTGACCCCAGCTAGCCTCCCCTCATTCTGTGTCTTGACAGTGGTTTGACCCCAGCTAGCCTCCTGTCATTCTGTGTCTTGACAGTGGTTTGACCCCAGCTAGCCTCCCCTCATTCTGTGTCTTGACAGTGGTTTGACCCCAGCTAGCCTCCCCTCATTCTGTGTCTTGACAGTGGTTTGACCCCAGCTAGCCTCCCCTCATTCTGTGTCTTGACAGTGGTTTGACCCCAGCTAGCCTCCCCTCATTCTGTGTGTCTTGACAGTGGATTGACCCCCGCTAGCCTCCCCTCATTCTGAGTCTTGACAGTGTCTTGACCCCAGCTAGCCTCCCCACATTCTGTGTCTTGACAGTGTCTTGACCCCAGCTAGCCTCCCCTCATTCTGTGTCTTGACAGTGGTTTGACCCCAGCTAGCCTCCTGTCATTCTGTGTCTTGACAGTGTCTTGACCCCAGCTAGCCTCCCCTCATTCTGTGTCTTGACAGTGGTTTGACCCCAGCTAGCCTCCCCTCATTCTGTGTGTCTTGACAGTGGATTGACCCCCGCTAGCCTCCCCTCATTCTGAGTCTTGACAGTGTCTTGACCCCAGCTAGCCTCCCCACATTCTGTGTCTTGACAGTGGTTTGACCCCAGCTAGCCTCCCCTCATTCTGTTTCTTGACAGTGGTTTGACGCCAGCTAGCCTCCCCTCATTTTTTGTTTTGACAGTGGTTTGACCCCAGCTAGCCTCCCCTCATTCTGTGTCTTGACAGTGGTTTGACACCAGCTAGCCTCCCCACATTCTGTGTCTTGACAGTGGTTTGGCCCCAGCTATTATCCCCTCATTCTGTGTCTTGACAGTGATTTGAACCCAGCTAGACTCCACTCATTCTGTGTCTTGACAGTGTCTTGACCCCAGCTATACTCCCCTCATTCTGTGTGTCTTGACAGTGGTTTGACCCCAGCTAGCCTCCCCTCATTCTGAGTCTTGACAGTGGTTTGAACCCAGCTAGACTCCCCTCATTCTGAGTCTTGACAGTGGTTTGAACCCAACTAGTTTGGCGGCTGAGTGAGAGTGAGTGGACAGGGGAGAATGGATAATAAAAAGTGACTTGCTGTCACTCATTGACTTGGACGAAGGAGGAGGCAGCTTGTCAGTGCCTTCATTTCTGCTTTGACCCAGAGAGAGAACATTATGTGTGTGTATGTGCGTAAGTGTGTGTGATCCATGACAGTGGAGGGATGTGATTTGGCTGGCTGGTGTAAACTGGTATCTCTGTTATACATAGACTTATTTTTATATAATTTACTGTATATACAGTCATGTAAAAAAGTAAGTACACCCCTGGAAAGTTCTCTTTTTTTACCTATCTGGACAGATGGATCTGTAATCTTAACTTCAACACTATTGACAGATAAAGGAAACCTAATTTAACAAATGACACTGAAAGATTATACTTTATAATCATCTATTCATCAGAAATCAACAGAAATGCATTTCCATAGTTTAGAATAAATAAATCCACCTTTAACTTCAACAGCTGGTGTTTCACCCTTTGACTGAAATAACTTCATGTAGATGTTTCTTGTAACTTCGACATCGACTGGGAGGAATTTCTCCCCACTCTTCTTTACAGTACTGCTTCAACTGGGTCGTGTTCCAGGGCTTTCTTACATGTACAGCCCTCTTCAAGTCTCCCCACAGCATTTAGATAGGACTGAGATCTGGGCTTTGACTCGGCCGTTCCATAACCCTCCATTTCTTCTTTTTGAGCCGTTCTGTTGTAGCTTTGCTTGTGTGTTTTGGATCATTGTCCTGTTGCAAGATCCATGTTTGGTTCAGCTTCAGCTTTTTGACAGATGGCCTCATATTCTCCTCAAGATGTTTCTGGTACAATATAGAATTCATGGTTGAGTCAATGATGGCAAGTAGGCCCTGAGGCAGCAAAGCCTGTTTTACACTTGTTTTGGTACCTAATTCTAATATTATCAATTTTATGTGATGGTAAAGGTAGGGATGTACTAACTTTATGTGATGGTAAAGATAGGGATGTACTAACTTTATGTGATGGTAAAGGTAGGGATGTACTAACTTTATGTGATGGTAAAGATAGGGATGTACTAACTTTATGTGATGGTAAAGGTAGGGATGTACTAACTTTATGTGATGGTAAAGGTAGGGATGTACTAACTTTATGTGATGGTAAAGGTAGGGATGTCCTAACTTTATGTGATGGTAAAGATAGGGATGTACTAACTTTATGTGATGGTAAAGGTAGGGGTGTACTAACTTTATGTGATGTAAAGGTAGGGCTGTACTAACTTTATGTGATGTAAAGGTAGGGGTGTACTAACTTTATGTGATGTAAAGGTAGGGGTGTACTAACTTTATGTGATGGTAAAGGTAGGGATGTACTAACTTTGTGATGGTAAAGATAGGGATGTACTAACTTTATGTGATGGTAAAGGTAGGGCTGTACTAACTTTATGTGATGGTAAAGGTAGGGGTGTACTAACCTTATGTGATGGTAAAGATAGGGATGTACTAACTTTATGTGATGGTAAAGGTATGGGTGTACTAACTTTATGTGATGGTAAAGATAGGGATGTACTAACTTTATGTGATGGTAAAGGTAGGGATGTACTAACTTTATGTGATGGTAAAGGTAGGGCTGTACTAACTTTATGTGATGGTAAAGGTAGGGGTGTACTAACTTTATGTGATGGTAAAGGTAGGGATGTACTAACTTTATGTGATGGTAAAGGTAGGGGTGTACTAACTTTATGTGATGGTAAAGGTAGGGGTGTACTAACTTTATGTGATGGTAAAGGTAGGGGTGTACTAACTTTATGTGATGGTAAAGGTAGGGGTGTACTAACTTTATGTGATGGTAAAGGTAGGGGTGTACTAACTTTATGTGATGGTAAAGGTAGGGGTGTACTAACTTTATGTGATGGTAAAGGTAGGGGTGTACTAACTTTATGTGATGGTAAAGGTAGGGGTGTACTAACTTTTTCCCCATAAGGAAAAGGCAATGTTGTTTACATTTTAAAAGTACATTTTTTTTGTGTGATTTGTTAAATTGTGTTTCCTTTATCAATGAGTGTGATGGGAATTTAGCTAAAATATCCATGTGTCCAAATATTTTTTTTAAATACCACTTTCCGGGGGTTGTACTTACTTTTTCACATGACTGTATATTACATGACCAAAAGCATGTGGACACCTGCTCGTCGAACATCTCATTCCAAAATCATGGACATTAATATGGAGTTGGTCCCCCCCTTAGACCTGGCTCAGTCGGCCACAAAGTTGGAAACACAGAATCATCTAGAATGTCATTGTATGATGTAGCGTTAAGGTTTCCCTTCACTGGAACTAAGGGGTCTAGCCTGAACCATGAAAAGCAGTCCCAGACCATTATTCCTCCTCCACCAAACTTTACAGTTGTCACTATGCATTCGGGCAGGTAGCATTCTAGTGGCATCCGCCAAACACAGATTCGTCCATCGAACTGCCAGATGGTGAACCGTGATTCATTACACCAGAGAACACGTTTCCACTGCTCCAGAGTCCAATGGCAGCGATGCTTTACACCACTCCAGCCAAAGCTTGACATTGCGCACTGTGATTTTAGGCTTGTGTGTGACCGCCCAGCCATGGAAACCAATTTCATGAAGCACACATTGCTTCCAGTAACAGTTTGGAAATCGGTAGTGAGTGCTACAATTTTTACGCGCTAAGCGCTTCAGCATGCGGCTGAGCTGTTGTTGCTCCTAGATGTTTCCACTTCACAATAACAGCACTTACAGCTGACCGGGGCAGCTCTTGTAGGGGAGAAATTTAACAAACTGACTTGTTGGAAAGGTGGCATCCTATGACGGTGCCACGATGAAAGTCACTGAGCTCTTCAGTAAGGCCATTCTACTGCCAATGTTTGTCTATGGAGATTGCATGGCTGTGTGCTCAATTTTATACACCTGTCAGCAACGGATATAGCCGAATCCTCTAATTTGAAGGGGTGTCCACATACTTTTGTATTTATATGCAGTACCAGTCAAAAGTTTGGACACACTCTTTCAAGGGTAACTCTGGTCTGTAATCACTCATTCACTCAGGACCTATTTATTCATGCTGGTCTGTATATACATACTCATGTACAGTTGTTATATCATATCACGTGCAATATTGCTAGTAATTCTTGGACCTAACTTACGTAGGCATTCACTCAGGAATTCATATTAGTATCCTGTCAGTTGCACCTTTTCTCATTGCTTTTAGTATATTGAATGTGCAATACGTGCAGTTGTCTGGATTTAAACCCTGCGCACTAAGGACTGTATTTTAAGGGAATTACTATTATTACCCCAAATTATATCATACACACATTTATCTATTAAAGTATCTCTTCCTGTCATTTACCTGTACAGTTTGTGTAACCATGCAAGTATTCACTTATCTGTAAATATAACTGTTCATTTACCCAGTCTGTCTATTAAGTAAACTATTATTACCCTCACTCATATCATACGCATTTTTAGCTACTGAAGTATTTCGACCTGTATAGTATAGTTAACCATCCAACATCCACCAATGTATAGTGTACATATTCAGCCAACCACCCATACTATGCAATGTCTTTTTATAGCTTTTTTTTGCACTCCAGATATCTTGTATTTCTATACTTTTTCATACTGCCGCTCTATGTATCATGTACCGTGTATCTGTCTTTTGTGTACTTTCGTTGTGGCATTTTGCACCTGCCCTGTGTTTTGTTGTTGTAGCTGCTTGACAAAGAAATTTACCCCACGGGGGATCAATAAAGTACCTATCTATCTATATGGAATCAATTAGTAACCAAAAAAGTGTTAAACAAATCAAAATATATTTTTTATTTGAGAGTCTTCAAATAGCCACCCTTTCCCTTGATGACGGCTTTGCACACTCTTGGCATTCTCTCAACCAGCATCATGAGGTAGTCACCTGGAATGCATTTCAATTAACAGGTCTGCCTTGTTAAAAGTTAATTTGTGGAATTTCTTTCCTTCTTAATGCGTTTGAGCCAATCAGTTGTATTGTGACAAGGTAGGGGTGGTATACAGAAGATAGCCCTATTTGGTAAAAGACCAAGTCCATATTATGGCAAGAACAGCTCAAATAAGCAAAGAGAAACAACAGACCATCATTACTTTCAGACATGAAGGGGGTTCCATTAATGCAACCTTTCCTGTGAAGCATTGTAGCTTTGAAGACAAGAAGACAGGATAACAGTTGAGGTGGAAGAACCTGGAGGTGGGCCTGTTCTAGTCTGTAGTGTAGTTAACTGACTCTTATGTAAACAGGAGGGCCTGTTCTAGTCTGTAGTGTAGTTAACTGACTCTTATGTAAACAGGTGGGCCTGTTCTAGTCTGTAGTGTAGTTAACTGACTCTTATGTAAACAGGAGGGCCTGTTCTAGTCTGTAGTGTAGTTAACTGACTCTTATGTAAACAGGTGGGCCTGTTCTAGTCTGTAGTGTAGTTAACTGACTCTTATGTAAACAGGAGGGCCTGTTCTAGTCTGTAGTGTAGTTAACTGACTCTTATGTAAACAGGAGGTCCTGTTCTAGTCTGTAGTGTAGTTAACTGACTCTTATGTAAACAGGAGGTCCTGTTCTATTCTGTAGTGTAGTTAACTGACTCTTATGTAAACAGGAGGTCCTGCTCTGGTCTGTAGTGTAGTTAACTGACTCTTATGTAAACAGGAGGTCCTGTTCTAGTCTGTAGTGTAGTTAACTGACTCTTATGTAAACAGGAGGTCCTGTTCTAGTCTGTAGTGTAGTTAACTGACTCTTATGTAAACAGGAGGTCCTGCTCTAGTCTGTAGTGTAGTTAACTGACTCTTATGTAAACAGGAGGTCCTGCTCTGGTCTGTAGTGTAGTTAACTGACTCTTATGTAAACAGGAGGTCCTGTTCTAGTCTGTAGTGTAGTTAACTGACTCTTATGTAAACAGGAGGTCCTGTTCTAGTCTGTAGTGTAGTTAACTGACTCTTATGTAAACAGGAGGTCCTGCTCTAGTCTGTAGTGTAGTTAACTGACTCTTATGTAAACAGGAGGTCCTGCTCTGGTCTGTAGTGTAGTTAACTGACTCTTATGTAAACAGGAGGTCCTGTTCTAGTCTGTAGTGTAGTTAACTGACTCTTATGTAAACAGGACGTCCTGAGTTGGTCTGTAGTGTAGTTAACTGACTCTTATGTAAACAGGAGGTCCTGCTCTGGTCTGTAGTGTAGTTAACTGACTCTTATGTAAACAGGAGGGCCTGTTCTAGTCTGTAGTGTAGTTAACTGACTCTTATGTAAACAGGAGGTCCTGCTCTGGTCTGTAGTGTAGTTAACTGACTCTTATGTAAACAGGACGTCCTGAGTTGGTCTGTAGTGTAGTTAACTGACTCTTATGTAAACAGGAGGTCCTGTTCTAGTCTGTAGTGTAGTTAACTGACTCTTATGTAAACAGGAGGTCCTGTTCTAGTCTGTAGTGTAGTTAACTGACTCTTATGTAAACAGGAGGTCCTGTTCTATTCTGTAGTGTAGTTAACTGACTCTTATGTAAACAGGAGGTCCTGCTCTGGTCTGTAGTGTAGTTAACTGACTCTTATGTAAACAGGAGGTCCTGCTCTAGTCTGTAGTGTAGTTAACTGACTCTTATGTAAACAGGAGGTCCTGTTCTAGTCTGTAGTGTAGTTAACTGACTCTTATGTAAACAGGAGGTCCTGCTCTAGTCTGTAGTGTAGTTAACTGACTCTTATGTAAACAGGGGGTCCTGCTCTGGTCTGTAGTGTAGTTAACTGACTCTTATGTAAACAGGAGGTCCTGTTCTAGTCTGTAGTGTAGTTAACTGACTCTTATGTAAACAGGAGGTCCTGTTCTAGTCTGTAGTGTAGTTAACTGACTCTTATGTAAACAGGAGGTCCTGCTCTAGTCTGTAGTGTAGTTAACTGACTCTTATGTAAACAGGAGGTCCTGTTCTAGTCTGTAGTGTAGTTAACTGACTCTTATGTAAACAGGTGGGCCTGAGTTGGTCTGTAGTGTAGTTAACTGACTCTTATGTAAACAGGACGTCCTGGGTTGGTCTGTAGTGTAGTTAACTGACTCTTATGTAAACAGGAGGTCCTGCTCTAGTCTGTAGTGTAGTTAACTGACTCTTATGTAAACAGGAGGGCCTGTTCTAGTCTGTAGTGTAGTTAACTGACTCTTATGTAAACAGGACGTCCTGAGTTGGTCTGTAGTGTAGTTAACTGACTCTTATGTAAACAGGACGTCCTGGGTTGGTCTGTAGTGTAGTTAACTGACTCTTATGTAAACAGGAGGTCCTGCTCTAGTCTGTAGTGTAGTTAACTGACTCTTATGTAAACAGGAGGTCCTGCTCTGGTCTGTAGTGTAGTTAACTGACTCTTATGTAAACAGGACGTCCTGAGTTGGTCTGTAGTGTAGTTAACTGACTCTTATATAAACAGGAGGTCCTGCTCTGGTCTGTAGTGTAGTTAACTGACTCTTATGTAAACAGGAGGTCCTGAGTTGGTCTGTAGTGTAGTTAACTGACTCTTATGTAAACAGGAGGTCCTGCTCTGGTCTGTAGTGTAGTTAACTGACTCTTATGTAAACAGGAGGTCCTGCTCTGGTCTGTAGTGTAGTTAACTGACTCTTATGGAAACAGGAGGTCCTGTTCTAGTCTGTAGTGTAGTTAACTGACTCTTATGTAAACAGGAGGTCCTGAGTTGGTCTGTAGTGTAGTTAACTGACTCTTATGTAAACAGGAGGTCCTGAGTTGGTCTGTAGTGTAGTTAACTGACTCTTATGTAAACAGGAGGTCCTGTTCTAGTCTGTAGTGTAGTTAACTGACTCTTATGTAAACAGGAGGTCCTGTTCTAGTCTGTAGTGTAGTTAACTGACTCTTATGTAAACAGGAGGTCCTGTTCTATTCTGTAGTGTAGTTAACTGACTCTTATGTAAACAGGAGGTCCTGCTCTGGTCTGTAGTGTAGTTAACTGACTCTTATGTAAACAGGAGGTCCTGTTCTAGTCTGTAGTGTAGTTAACTGACTCTTATGTAAACAGGAGGTCCTGTTCTAGTCTGTAGTGTAGTTAACTGACTCTTATGTAAACAGGAGGTCCTGCTCTAGTCTGTAGTGTAGTTAACTGACTCTTATGTAAACAGGAGGTCCTGCTCTGGTCTGTAGTGTAGTTAACTGACTCTTATGTAAACAGGAGGTCCTGTTCTAGTCTGTAGTGTAGTTAACTGACTCTTATGTAAACAGGAGGTCCTGTTCTAGTCTGTAGTGTAGTTAACTGACTCTTATGTAAACAGGAGGTCCTGCTCTAGTCTGTAGTGTAGTTAACTGACTCTTATGTAAACAGGAGGTCCTGCTCTGGTCTGTAGTGTAGTTAACTGACTCTTATGTAAACAGGAGGTCCTGTTCTAGTTTGTAGTGTAGTTAACTGACTCTTATGTAAAAAGGACGTCCTGAGTTGGTCTGTAGTGTAGTTAACTGACTCTTATGTAAACAGGAGGTCCTGCTCTGGTCTGTAGTGTAGTTAACTGACTCTTATGTAAACAGGAGGGCCTGTTCTAGTCTGTAGTGTAGTTAACTGACTCTTATGTAAACAGGAGGTCCTGCTCTGGTCTGTAGTGTAGTTAACTGACTCTTATGTAAACAGGAGGTCCTGTTCTAGTCTGTAGTGTAGTTAACTGACTCTTATGTAAACAGGAGGTCCTGTTCTAGTCTGTAGTGTAGTTAACTGACTCTTATGTAAACAGGAGGTCATGTTCTATTCTGTAGTGTAGTTAACTGACTCTTATGTAAACAGGAGGTCCTGCTCTGGTCTGTAGTGTAGTTAACTGACTCTTATGTAAACAGGAGGTCCTGCTCTAGTCTGTAGTGTAGTTAACTGACTCTTATGTAAACAGGAGGTCCTGTTCTAGTCTGTAGTGTAGTTAACTGACTCTTATGTAAACAGGAGGTCCTGCTCTAGTCTGTAGTGTAGTTAACTGACTCTTATGTAAACAGGGGGTCCTGCTCTGGTCTGTAGTGTAGTTAACTGACTCTTATGTAAACAGGAGGTCCTGTTCTAGTCTGTAGTGTAGTTAACTGACTCTTATGTAAACAGGAGGTCCTGTTCTAGTCTGTAGTGTAGTTAACTGACTCTTATGTAAACAGGAGGTCCTGCTCTAGTCTGTAGTGTAGTTAACTGACTCTTATGTAAACAGGAGGTCCTGTTCTAGTCTGTAGTGTAGTTAACTGACTCTTATGTAAACAGGTGGGCCTGAGTTGGTCTGTAGTGTAGTTAACTGACTCTTATGTAAACAGGACGTCCTGGGTTGGTCTGTAGTGTAGTTAACTGACTCTTATGTAAACAGGAGGTCCTGCTCTAGTCTGTAGTGTAGTTAACTGACTCTTATGTAAACAGGAGGGCCTGTTCTAGTCTGTAGTGTAGTTAACTGACTCTTATGTAAACAGGAGGTCCTGTTCTAGTCTGTAGTGTAGTTAACTGACTCTTATGTAAACAGGAGGTCCTGCTCTAGTCTGTAGTGTAGTTAACTGACTCTTATGTAAACAGGAGGTCCTGCTCTGGTCTGTAGTGTAGTTAACTGACTCTTATGTAAACAGGACGTCCTGAGTTGGTCTGTAGTGTAGTTAACTGACTCTTATATAAACAGGAGGTCCTGCTCTGGTCTGTAGTGTAGTTAACTGACTCTTATGTAAACAGGAGGTCCTGAGTTGGTCTGTAGTGTAGTTAACTGACTCTTATGTAAACAGGAGGTCCTGCTCTGGTCTGTAGTGTAGTTAACTGACTCTTATGTAAACAGGAGGTCCTGCTCTAGTCTGTAGTGTAGTTAACTGACTCTTATGTAAACAGGAGGTCCTGCTCTGGTCTGTAGTGTAGTTAACTGACTCTTATGTAAACAGGAGGTCCTGCTCTGGTCTGTAGTGTAGTTAACTGACTCTTATGGAAACAGGAGGTCCTGTTCTAGTCTGTAGTGTAGTTAACTGACTCTTATGTAAACAGGAGGTCCTGAGTTGGTCTGTAGTGTAGTTAACTGACTCTTATGTAAACAGGAGGTCCTGAGTTGGTCTGTAGTGTAGTTAACTGACTCTTATGTAAACAGGAGGTCCTGTTCTAATCTGTAGTGTAGTTAACTGACTCTTATGTAAACAGGAGGTCCTGTTCTATTATTGTAGTGTAGTTAACTGACTCTTATGTAAACAGGAGGTCCTGCTCTAGTCTGTAGTGTAGTTAACTGACTCTTATGTAAACAGGAGGTCCTGCTCTGGTCTGTAGTGTAGTTAACTGACTCTTATGTAAACAGGAGGTCCTGTTCTAGTCTGTAGTGTAGTTTACTGACTCTTATGTAAACAGGAGGTCCTGCTCTAGTCTGTAGTGTAGTTAACTGACTCTTATGTAAACAGGAGGTCCTGTTCTAGTCTGTAGTGTAGTTAACTGACTCTTATGTAAACAGGAGGTCCTGTTCTAGTCTGTAGTGTAGTTAACTGACTCTTATGTAAACAGGTGGGCCTGAGTTGGTCTGTAGTGTAGTTAACTGACTCTTATGTAAACAGGACGTCCTGTGTTGGTCTGTAGTGTAGTTAACTGACTCTTGTGTAAACAGGAGGTCCTCTTCTAGTCTGTAGTGTAGTTAACTGACTCTTATGTAAACAGGAGGTCCTGCTCTAGTCTGTAGTGTAGTTAACTGACTCTTATGTAAACAGGAGGGCCTGTTCTAGTCTGTAGTGTAGTTAACTGACTCTTATGTAAACAGGAGGTCCTGCTCTAGTCTGTAGTGTAGTTAACTGACTCTTATGTAAACAGGAGGTCCTGCTCTGGTCTGTAGTGTAGTTAACTGACTCTTATGTAAACAGGACGTCCTGAGTTGGTCTGTAGTGTAGTTAACTGACTCTTATGTAAACAGGAGGTCCTGCTCTGGTCTGTAGTGTAGTTAACTGACTCTTATGTAAACAGGAGGTCCTGAGTTGGTCTGTAGTGTAGTTAACTGACTCTTATGTAAACAGGAGTTCCTGCTCTGGTCTGTAGTGTAGTTAACTGACTCTTATGTAAACAGGAGGTCATGCTCTAGTCTGTAGTGTAGTTAACTGACTCTTATGTAAACAGGAGGTCCTGCTCTGGTCTGTAGTGTAGTTAACTGACTCTTATGTAAACAGGAGGTCCTGCTCTGGTCTGTAGTGTAGTTAACTGACTCTTATGGAAACAGGAGGTCCTGTTCTAGTCTGTAGTGTAGTTAACTGACTCTTATGTAAACAGGAGGTCCTGAGTTGGTCTGTAGTGTAGTTAACTGACTCTTATGTAAACAGGAGGTCCTGGGTTGGTCTGTAGTGTAGTTAACTGACTCTTATGTAAACAGGAGGTCCTGCTCTAGTCTGTAGTGTAGTTAACTGACTCTTATGTAAACAGGAGGGCCTGTTCTAGTCTGTAGTGTAGTTAACTGACTCTTATGTAAACAGGAGGTCCTGTTCTAGTCTGTAGTGTAGTTAACTGACTCTTATGTAAACAGGAGGTCCTGCTCTAGTCTGTAGTGTAGTTAACTGACTCTTATGTAAACAGGAGGTCCTGCTCTGGTCTGTAGTGTAGTTAACTGACTCTTATGTAAACAGGACGTCCTTTGTTGGTCTGTAGTGTAGTTAACTGACTCTTATATAAACAGGAGGTCCTGCTCTGGTCTGTAGTGTAGTTAACTGACTCTTATGTAAACAGGAGGTCCTGAGTTGGTCTGTAGTGTAGTTAACTGACTCTTATGTAAACAGGAGGTCCTGCTCTGGTCTGTAGTGTAGTTAACTGACTCTTATGTAAACAGGAGGTCCTGCTCTAGTCTGTAGTGTAGTTAACTGACTCTTATGTAAACAGGAGGTCCTGCTCTGGTCTGTAGTGTAGTTAACTGACTCTTATGTAAACAGGAGGTCCTGCTCTGGTCTGTAGTGTAGTTAACTGACTCTTATGGAAACAGGAGGTCCTGTTCTAGTCTGTAGTGTAGTTAACTGACTCTTATGTAAACAGGAGGTCCTGAGTTGGTCTGTAGTGTAGTTAACTGACTCTTATGTAAACAGGAGGTCCTGAGTTGGTCTGTAGTGTAGTTAACTAACTCTTATGTAAACAGGAGGTCCTGTTCTAGTCTGTAGTGTAGTTAACTGACTCTTATGTAAACAGGAGGTCCTGTTCTATTATTGTAGTGTAGTTAACTGACTCTTATGTAAACAGGAGGTCCTGCTCTAGTCTGTAGTGTAGTTAACTGACTCTTATGTAAACAGGAGGTCCTGCTCTGGTCTGTAGTGTAGTTAACTGACTCTTATGTAAACAGGAGGTCCTGTTCTAGTCTGTAGTGTAGTTTACTGACTCTTATGTAAACAGGAGGTCCTGCTCTAGTCTGTAGTGTAGTTAACTGACTCTTATGTAAACAGGAGGTCCTGTTCTAGTCTGTAGTGTAGTTAACTGACTCTTATGTAAACAGGAGGTCCTGTTCTAGTCTGTAGTGTAGTTAACTGACTCTTATGTAAACAGGTGGGCCTGAGTTGGTCTGTAGTGTAGTTAACTGACTCTTATGTAAACAGGACGTCCTGGGTTGGTCTGTAGTGTAGTTAACTGACTCTTGTGTAAACAGGAGGTCCTCTTCTAGTCTGTAGTGTAGTTAACTGACTCTTATGTAAACAGGAGGTCCTGCTCTAGTCTGTAGTGTAGTTAACTGACTCTTATGTAAACAGGAGGTCCTGCTCTGGTCTGTAGTGTAGTTAACTGACTCTTATGTAAACAGGACGTCCTGAGTTGGTCTGTAGTGTAGTTAACTGACTCTTATGTAAACAGGAGGTCCTGCTCTGGTCTGTAGTGTAGTTAACTGACTCTTATGTAAACAGGAGGTCCTGAGTTGGTCTGTAGTGTAGTTAACTGACTCTTATGTAAACAGGAGTTCCTGCTCTGGTCTGTAGTGTAGTTAACTGACTCTTATGTAAACAGGAGGTCCTGCTCTAGTCTGTAGTGTAGTTAACTGACTCTTATGTAAACAGGAGGTCCTGCTCTGGTCTGTAGTGTAGTTAACTGACTCTTATGTAAACAGGAGGTCCTGCTCTGGTCTGTAGTGTAGTTTACTGACTCTTATGTAAACAGGAGGTCCTGTTCTAGTCTGTAGTGTAGTTAACTGACTCTTATGTAAACAGGTGGGCCTGAGTTGGTCTGTAGTGTAGTTAACTGACTCTTATGTAAACAGGACGTCCTGGGTTGGTCTGTAGTGTAGTTAACTGACTCTTGTGTAAACAGGAGGTCCTGTTCTAGTCTGTAGTGTAGTTAACTGACTCTTATGTAAACAGGAGGTCCTGCTCTAGTCTGTAGTGTAGTTAACTGACTCTTATGTAAACAGGAGGGCCTGTTCTAGTCTGTAGTGTAGTTAACTGACTCTTATGTAAACAGGAGGTCCTGCTCTAGTCTGTAGTGTAGTTAACTGACTCTTATGTAAACAGGAGGTCCTGCTCTGGTCTGTAGTGTAGTTAACTGACTCTTATGTAAACAGGAGGTCCTGCTCTGGTCTGTAGTGTAGTTAACTGACTCTTATGGAAACAGGAGGTCCTGTTCTAGTCTGTAGTGTAGTTAACTGACTCTTATGTAAACAGGAGGTCCTGAGTTGGTCTGTAGTGTAGTTAACTGACTCTTATGTAAACAGGAGGTCCTGAGTTGGTCTGTAGTGTAGTTAACTAACTCTTATGTAAACAGGAGGTCCTGTTCTAGTCTGTAGTGTAGTTAACTGACTCTTATGTAAACAGGAGGTCCTGTTCTATTATTGTAGTGTAGTTAACTGACTCTTATGTAAACAGGAGGTCCTGCTCTAGTCTCTAGTGTAGTTAACTGACTCTTATGTAAACAGGAGGTCCTGCTCTGGTCTGTAGTGTAGTTAACTGACTCTTATGTAAACAGGAGGTCCTGTTCTAGTCTGTAGTGTAGTTTACTGACTCTTATGTAAACAGGAGGTCCTGCTCTAGTCTGTAGTGTAGTTAACTGACTCTTATGTAAACAGGAGGTCCTGTTCTAGTCTGTAGTGTAGTTAACTGACTCTTATGTAAACAGGAGGTCCTGTTCTAGTCTGTAGTGTAGTTAACTGACTCTTATGTAAACAGGTGGGCCTGAGTTGGTCTGTAGTGTAGTTAACTGACTCTTATGTAAACAGGACGTCCTGGGTTGGTCTGTAGTGTAGTTAACTGACTCTTGTGTAAACAGGAGGTCCTCTTCTAGTCTGTAGTGTAGTTAACTGACTCTTATGTAAACAGGAGGTCCTGCTCTAGTCTGTAGTGTAGTTAACTGACTCTTATGTAAACAGGAGGTCCTGCTCTGGTCTGTAGTGTAGTTAACTGACTCTTATGTAAACAGGACGTCCTGAGTTGGTCTGTAGTGTAGTTAACTGACTCTTATGTAAACAGGAGGTCCTGCTCTGGTCTGTAGTGTAGTTAACTGACTCTTATGTAAACAGGAGGTCCTGAGTTGGTCTGTAGTGTAGTTAACTGACTCTTATGTAAACAGGAGTTCCTGCTCTGGTCTGTAGTGTAGTTAACTGACTCTTATGTAAACAGGAGGTCCTGCTCTAGTCTGTAGTGTAGTTAACTGACTCTTATGTAAACAGGAGGTCCTGCTCTGGTCTGTAGTGTAGTTAACTGACTCTTATGTAAACAGGAGGTCCTGCTCTGGTCTGTAGTGTAGTTAACTGACTCTTATGGAAACAGGAGGTCCTGTTCTAGTCTGTAGTGTAGTTAACTGACTCTTATGTAAACAGGAGGTCCTGAGTTGGTCTGTAGTGTAGTTAACTGACTCTTATGTAAACAGGAGGTCCTGAGTTGGTCTGTAGTGTAGTTAACTGACTCTTATGTAAACAGGAGGTCCTGTTCTAGTCTGTAGTGTAGTTAACTGACTCTTATGTAAACAGGAGGTCCTGCTCTAGTCTGTAGTGTAGTTAACTGACTCTTATGTAAACAGGAGGTCCTGTTCTAGTCTGTAGTGTAGTTAACTGACTCTTATGTAAACAGGAGGTCCTGTTCTAGTCTGTAGTGTAGTTAACTGACTCTTATGTAAACAGGTGGGCCTGAGTTGGTCTGTAGTGTAGTTAACTGACTCTTATGTAAACAGGACGTCCTGGGTTGGTCTGTAGTGTAGTTAACTGACTCTTGTGTAAACAGGAGGTCCTGTTCTAGTCTGTAGTGTAGTTAACTGACTCTTATGTAAACAGGAGGGCCTGTTCTAGTCTGTAGTGTAGTTAACTGACTCTTATGTAAACAGGAGGTCCTGTTCTAGTCTGTAGTGTAGTTAACTGACTCTTATGTAAACAGGACGTCCTGCTCTAGTCTGTAGTGTAGTTAACTGACTCTTATGTAAACAGGAGGTCCTGCTCTGGTCTGTAGTGTAGTTAACTGACTCTTATGGAAACAAGAGGTCCTGTTCTAGTCTGTAGTGTAGTTAACTGACTCTTATGTAAACAGGAGGTCCTGAGTTGGTCTGTAGTGTAGTTAACTGACTCTTATGTAAACAGGAGGTCCTGAGTTGGTCTGTAGTGTAGTTAACTGACTCTTATGTAAACAGGAGGTCCTGTTCTAGTCTGTAGTGTAGTAAACTGACTCTTATGTAAACAGGAGGTCCTGTTCTAGTCTGTAGTGTAGTTAACTGACTCTTATGTAAACAGGAGGTCCTGTTCTAGTCTGTAGTGTAGTTAACTGACTCTTATGTAAACAGGAGGTCCTGCTCTAGTCTGTAGTGTAGTTAACTGACTCTTATGTAAACAGGAGGTCCTGTTCTAGTCTGTAGTGTAGTTAAATGACTCTTATGTAAACAGGAGGTCCTGTTCTAGTCTGTAGTGTAGTTAACTGACTCTTATGTAAACAGGTGGGCCTGAGTTGGTCTGTAGTGTAGTTAACTGACTCTTATGTAAACAGGACGTCCTGGGTTGGTCTGTAGTGTAGTTAACTGACTCTTGTGTAAACAGGAGGTCCTGTTCTAGTCTGTAGTGTAGTTAACTGACTCTTATGTAAACAGGAGGTCCTGCTCTAGTCTGTAGTGTAGTTAACTGACTCTTATGTAAACAGGAGGGCCTGTTCTAGTCTGTAGTGTAGTTAACTGACTCTTATGTAAACAGGAGGTCCTGTTCTAGTCTGTAGTGTAGTTAACTGACTCTTATGTAAACAGGACGTCCTGAGTTGGTCTGTAGTGTAGTTAACTGACTCTTATGTAAACAGGAGGTCCTGCTCTGGTCTGTAGTGTAGTTAACTGACTCTTATGTAAACAGGAGGTCCTGAGTTGGTCTGTAGTGTAGTTAACTGACTCTTATGTAAACAGGAGGTCCTGCTCTGGTCTGTAGTGTAGTTAACTGACTCTTATGTAAACAGGAGGTCCTGCTCTAGTCTGTAGTGTAGTTAACTGACTCTTATGTAAACAGGAGGTCCTGCTCTGGTCTGTAGTGTAGTTAACTGACTCTTATGTAAACAGGAGGTCCTGCTCTGGTCTGTAGTGTAGTTAACTGACTCTTATGGAAACAGGAGGTCCTGCTCTAGTCTGTAGTGTAGTTAACTGACTCTTATGTAAACAGGAGGTCCTGCTCTAGTCTGTAGTGTAGTTAACTGACTCTTATGTAAACAGGAGGTCCTGTTCTAGTCTGTAGTGTAGTTAACTGACTCTTATGTAAACAGGTGGGCCTGAGTTGGTCTGTAGTGTAGTTAACTGACTCTTATGTAAACAGGACGTCCTGGGTTGGTCTGTAGTGTAGTTAACTGACTCTTATGTAAACAGGAGGTCCTGCTCTAGTCTGTAGTGTAGTTAACTGACTCTTATGTAAACAGGAGGGCCTGTTCTAGTCTGTAGTGTAGTTAACTGACTCTTATGTAAACAGGAGGTCCTGAGTTGGTCTGTAGTGTAGTTAACTGACTCTTATGTAAACAGGAGGTCCTGAGTTGGTCTGTAGTGTAGTTAACTGACTCTTATGTAAACAGGAGGTCCTGTTCTAGTCTGTAGTGTAGTTAACTGACTCTTATGTAAACAGGAGGTCCTGTTCTAGTCTGTAGTGTAGTTAACTGACTCTTATGTAAACAGGAGGTCCTGCTCTAGTCTGTAGTGTAGTTAACTGACTCTTATGTAAACAGGAGGTCCTGCTCTAGTCTGTAGTGTAGTTAACTGACTCTTATGTAAACAGGAGGGCCTGTTCTAGTCTGTAGTGTAGTTAACTGACTCTTATGTAAACAGGAGGTCCTGAGTTGGTCTGTAGTGTAGTTAACTGACTCTTATGTAAACAGGAGGTCCTGGGTTGGTCTGTAGTGTAGTTAACTGACTCTTGTGTAAACAGGAGGTCCTGTTCTAGTCTGTAGTGTAGTTAACTGACTCTTATGTAAACAGGAGGTCCTGCTCTAGTCTGTAGTGTAGTTAACTGACTCTTATGTAAACAGGAGGGCCTGTTCTAGTCTGTAGTGTAGTTAACTGACTCTTATGTAAACAGGAGGTCCTGTTCTAGTCTGTAGTGTAGTTAACTGACTCTTATGTAAACAGGACGTCCTGAGTTGGTCTGTAGTGTAGTTAACTGACTCTTATGTAAACAGGAGGTCCTGCTCTGGTCTGTAGTGTAGTTAACTGACTCTTATGTAAACAGGAGGTCCTGAGTTGGTCTGTAGTGTAGTTAACTGACTCTTATGTAAACAGGAGGTCCTGCTCTGGTCTGTAGTGTAGTTAACTGACTCTTATGTAAACAGGAGGTCCTGCTCTAGTCTGTAGTGTAGTTAACTGACTCTTATGTAAACAGGAGGTCCTGCTCTGGTCTGTAGTGTAGTTAACTGACTCTTATGTAAACAGGAGGTCCTGCTCTGGTCTGTAGTGTAGTTAACTGACTCTTATGGAAACAGGAGGTCCTGTTCTAGTCTGTAGTGTAGTTAACTGACTCTTATGTAAACAGGAGGTCCTGCTCTAGTCTGTAGTGTAGTTAACTGACTCTTATGTAAACAGGAGGTCCTGTTCTAGTCTGTAGTGTAGTTAACTGACTCTTATGTAAACAGGTGGGCCTGAGTTGGTCTGTAGTGTAGTTAACTGACTCTTATGTAAACAGGACGTCCTGGGTTGGTCTGTAGTGTAGTTAACTGACTCTTATGTAAACAGGAGGTCCTGCTCTAGTCTGTAGTGTAGTTAACTGACTCTTATGTAAACAGGAGGGCCTGTTCTAGTCTGTAGTGTAGTTAACTGACTCTTATGTAAACAGGAGGTCCTGAGTTGGTCTGTAGTGTAGTTAACTGACTCTTATGTAAACAGGAGGTCCTGAGTTGGTCTGTAGTGTAGTTAACTGACTCTTATGTAAACAGGAGGTCCTGTTCTAGTCTGTAGTGTAGTTAACTGACTCTTATGTAAACAGGAGGTCCTGTTCTAGTCTGTAGTGTAGTTAACTGACTCTTATGTAAACAGGAGGTCCTGCTCTAGTCTGTAGTGTAGTTAACTGACTCTTATGTAAACAGGAGGTCCTGCTCTGGTCTGTAGTGTAGTTAACTGACTCTTATGTAAACAGGAGGTCCTGTTCTAGTCTGTAGTGTAGTTTACTGACTCTTATGTAAACAGGAGGTCCTGCTCTAGTCTGTAGTGTAGTTAACTGACTCTTATGTAAACAGGAGGTCCAGTTCTAGTCTGTAGTGTAGTTAACTGACTCTTATGTAAACAGGTGGGCCTGAGTTGGTCTGTAGTGTAGTTAACTGACTCTTATGTAAACAGGACGTCCTGGGTTGGTCTGTAGTGTAGTTAACTGACTCTTGTGTAAACAGGAGGTCCTGTTCTAGTCTGTAGTGTAGTTAACTGACTCTTATGTAAACAGGAGGTCCTGCTCTAGTCTGTAGTGTAGTTAACTGACTCTTATGTAAACAGGAGGGCCTGTTCTAGTCTGTAGTGTAGTTAACTGACTCTTATGTAAACAGGAGGTCCTGCTCTAGTCTGTAGTGTAGTTAACTGACTCTTATGTAAACAGGAGGTCCTGCTCTGGTCTGTAGTGTAGTTAACTGACTCTTATTTAAACAGGACGTCCTGAGTTGGTCTGTAGTGTAGTTAACTGACTCTTATGTAAACAGGAGGTCCTGCTCTGGTCTGTAGTGTAGTTAACTGACTCTTATGTAAACAGGAGGTCCTGAGTTGGTCTGTAGTGTAGTTAACTGACTCTTATGTAAACAGGAGGTCCTGCTCTGGTCTGTAGTGTAGTTAACTGACTCTTATGTAAACAGGAGGTCCTGCTCTAGTCTGTAGTGTAGTTAACTGACTCTTATGTAAACAGGAGGTCCTGCTCTGGTCTGTAGTGTAGTTAACTGACTCTTATGTAAACAGGAGGTCCTGCTCTGGTCTGTAGTGTAGTTAACTGACTCTTATGGAAACAGGAGGTCCTGTTCTAGTCTGTAGTGTAGTTAACTGACTCTTATGTAAACAGGAGGTCCTGAGTTGGTCTGTAGTGTAGTTAACTGACTCTTATGTAAACAGGAGGTCCTGAGTTGGTCTGTAGTGTAGTTAACTGACTCTTATGTAAACAGGAGGTCCTGTTCTAGTCTGTAGTGTAGTTAACTGACTCTTATGTAAACAGGAGGTCCTGTTCTAGTCTGTAGTGTAGTTAACTGACTCTTATGTAAACAGGAGGTCCTGTTCTAGTCTGTAGTGTAGTTAACTGACTCTTATGTAAACAGGAGGTCCTGTTCTAGTCTGTAGTGTAGTTAACTGACTCTTATGTAAACAGGTGGGCCTGAGTTGGTCTGTAGTGTAGTTAACTGACTCTTATGTAAACAGGACGTCCTGGGTTGGTCTGTAGTGTAGTTAACTGACTCTTGTGTAAACAGGAGGTCCTGTTCTAGTCTGTAGTGTAGTTAACTGACTCTTATGTAAACAGGAGGTCCTGCTCTAGTCTGTAGTGCAGTTAACTGACTCTTATGTAAACAGGAGGGCCTGTTCTAGTCTGTAGTGTAGTTAACTGACTCTTATGTAAACAGGAGGTCCTGTTCTAGTCTGTAGTGTAGTTAACTGACTCTTATGTAAACAGGAGGTCCTGCTCTAGTCTGTAGTGTAGTTAACTGACTCTTATGTAAACAGGAGGTCCTGCTCTGGTCTGTAGTGTAGTTAACTGACTCTTATGTAAACAGGACGTCCTGAGTTGGTCTGTAGTGTAGTTAACTGACTCTTATGTAAACAGGAGGTCCTGCTCTGGTCTGTAGTGTAGTTAACTGACTCTTATGTAAACAGGAGGTCCTGCTCTGGTCTGTAGTGTAGTTAACTGACTCTTATGTAAACAGGAGGTCCTGTTCTAGTCTGTAGTGTAGTTAACTGACTCTTATGTAAACAGGAGGTCCTGAGTTGGTCTGTAGTGTAGTTAACTGACTCTTATGTAAACAGGACGTCCTGGGTTGGTCTGTAGTGTAGTTAACTGACTCTTGTGTAAACAGGAGGTCCTGTTCTAGTCTGTAGTGTAGTTAACTGACTCTTATGTAAACAGGAGGTCCTGCTCTAGTCTGTAGTGTAGTTAACTGACTCTTATGTAAACAGGAGGGCCTGTTCTAGTCTGTAGTGTAGTTAACTGACTCTTATGTAAACAGGAGGTCCTGTTCTAGTCTGTAGTGTAGTTAACTGACTCTTATGTAAACAGGACGTCCTGAGTTGGTCTGTAGTGTAGTTAACTGACTCTTATGTAAACAGGAGGTCCTGCTCTGGTCTGTAGTGTAGTTAACTGACTCTTATGTAAACAGGAGGTCCTGAGTTGGTCTGTAGTGTAGTTAACTGACTCTTATGTAAACAGGAGGTCCTGCTCTGGTCTGTAGTGTAGTTAACTGACTCTTATGTAAACAGGAGGTCCTGCTCTAGTCTGTAGTGTAGTTAACTGACTCTTATGTAAACAGGAGGTCCTGCTCTGGTCTGTAGTGTAGTTAACTGACTCTTATGTAAACAGGAGGTCCTGCTCTGGTCTGTAGTGTAGTTAACTGACTCTTATGGAAACAGGAGGTCCTGTTCTAGTCTGTAGTGTAGTTAACTGACTCTTATGTAAACAGGAGGTCCTGCTCTAGTCTGTAGTGTAGTTAACTGACTCTTATGTAAACAGGAGGTCCTGTTCTAGTCTGTAGTGTAGTTAACTGACTCTTATGTAAACAGGTGGGCCTGAGTTGGTCTGTAGTGTAGTTAACTGACTCTTATGTAAACAGGACGTCCTGGGTTGGTCTGTAGTGTAGTTAACTGACTCTTATGTAAACAGGAGGTCCTGCTCTAGTCTGTAGTGTAGTTAACTGACTCTTATGTAAACAGGAGGGCCTGTTCTAGTCTGTAGTGTAGTTAACTGACTCTTATGTAAACAGGAGGTCCTGAGTTGGTCTGTAGTGTAGTTAACTGACTCTTATGTAAACAGGAGGTCCTGAGTTGGTCTGTAGTGTAGTTAACTGACTCTTATGTAAACAGGAGGTCCTGTTCTAGTCTGTAGTGTAGTTAACTGACTCTTATGTAAACAGGAGGTCCTGTTCTAGTCTGTAGTGTAGTTAACTGACTCTTATGTAAACAGGAGGTCCTGCTCTAGTCTGTAGTGTAGTTAACTGACTCTTATGTAAACAGGAGGTCCTGCTCTGGTCTGTAGTGTAGTTAACTGACTCTTATGTAAACAGGAGGTCCTGTTCTAGTCTGTAGTGTAGTTTACTGACTCTTATGTAAACAGGAGGTCCTGCTCTAGTCTGTAGTGTAGTTAACTGACTCTTATGTAAACAGGAGGTCCAGTTCTAGTCTGTAGTGTAGTTAACTGACTCTTATGTAAACAGGTGGGCCTGAGTTGGTCTGTAGTGTAGTTAACTGACTCTTATGTAAACAGGACGTCCTGGGTTGGTCTGTAGTGTAGTTAACTGACTCTTGTGTAAACAGGAGGTCCTGTTCTAGTCTGTAGTGTAGTTAACTGACTCTTATGTAAACAGGAGGTCCTGCTCTAGTCTGTAGTGTAGTTAACTGACTCTTATGTAAACAGGAGGGCCTGTTCTAGTCTGTAGTGTAGTTAACTGACTCTTATGTAAACAAGAGGTCCTGCTCTAGTCTGTAGTGTAGTTAACTGACTCTTATGTAAACAGGAGGTCCTGCTCTGGTCTGTAGTGTAGTTAACTGACTCTTATGTAAACAGGACGTCCTGAGTTGGTCTGTAGTGTAGTTAACTGACTCTTATGTAAACAGGAGGTCCTGCTCTGGTCTGTAGTGTAGTTAACTGACTCTTATGTAAACAGGAGGTCCTGAGTTGGTCTGTAGTGTAGTTAACTGACTCTTATGTAAACAGGAGGTCCTGCTCTGGTCTGTAGTGTAGTTAACTGACTCTTATGTAAACAGGAGGTCCTGCTCTAGTCTGTAGTGTAGTTAACTGACTCTTATGTAAACAGGAGGTCCTGCTCTGGTCTGTAGTGTAGTTAACTGACTCTTATGTAAACAGGAGGTCCTGCTCTGGTCTGTAGTGTAGTTAACTGACTCTTATGGAAACAGGAGGTCCTGTTCTAGTCTGTAGTGTAGTTAACTGACTCTTATGTAAACAGGAGGTCCTGAGTTGGTCTGTAGTGTAGTTAACTGACTCTTATGTAAACAGGAGGTCCTGCTCTGGTCTGTAGTGTAGTTAACTGACTCTTATGTAAACAGGAGGTCCTGCTCTAGTCTGTAGTGTAGTTAACTGACTCTTATGTAAACAGGAGGTCCTGCTCTGGTCTGTAGTGTAGTTAACTGACTCTTATGTAAACAGGAGGTCCTGCTCTGGTCTGTAGTGTAGTTAACTGACTCTTATGGAAACAGGAGGTCCTGTTCTAGTCTGTAGTGTAGTTAACTGACTCTTATGTAAACAGGAGGTCCTGCTCTAGTCTGTAGTGTAGTTAACTGACTCTTATGTAAACAGGAGGTCCTGTTCTAGTCTGTAGTGTAGTTAACTGACTCTTATGTAAACAGGTGGGCCTGAGTTGGTCTGTAGTGTAGTTAACTGACTCTTATGTAAACAGGACGTCCTGGGTTGGTCTGTAGTGTAGTTAACTGACTCTTATGTAAACAGGAGGTCCTGCTCTAGTCTGTAGTGTAGTTAACTGACTCTTATGTAAACAGGAGGGCCTGTTCTAGTCTGTAGTGTAGTTAACTGACTCTTATGTAAACAGGAGGTCCTGAGTTGGTCTGTAGTGTAGTTAACTGACTCTTATGTAAACAGGAGGTCCTGAGTTGGTCTGTAGTGTAGTTAACTGACTCTTATGTAAACAGGAGGTCCTGCTCTGGTCTGTAGTGTAGTTAACTGACTCTTATGTAAACAGGAGGTCCTGCTCTGGTCTGTAGTGTAGTTAACTGACTCTTATGGAAACAGGAGGTCCTGTTCTAGTCTGTAGTGTAGTTAACTGACTCTTATGTAAACAGGAGGTCCTGAGTTGGTCTGTAGTGTAGTTAACTGACTCTTATGTAAACAGGAGGTCCTGCTCTGGTCTGTAGTGTAGTTAACTGACTCTTATGTAAACAGGAGGTCCTGCTCTAGTCTGTAGTGTAGTTAACTGACTCTTATGTAAACAGGAGGTCCTGCTCTGGTCTGTAGTGTAGTTAACTGACTCTTATGTAAACAGGAGGTCCTGCTCTGGTCTGTAGTGTAGTTAACTGACTCTTATGGAAACAGGAGGTCCTGTTCTAGTCTGTAGTGTAGTTAACTGACTCTTATGTAAACAGGAGGTCCTGCTCTAGTCTGTAGTGTAGTTAACTGACTCTTATGTAAACAGGAGGTCCTGTTCTAGTCTGTAGTGTAGTTAACTGACTCTTATGTAAACAGGTGGGCCTGAGTTGGTCTGTAGTGTAGTTAACTGACTCTTATGTAAACAGGACGTCCTGGGTTGGTCTGTAGTGTAGTTAACTGACTCTTATGTAAACAGGAGGTCCTGCTCTAGTCTGTAGTGTAGTTAACTGACTCTTATGTAAACAGGAGGGCCTGTTCTAGTCTGTAGTGTAGTTAACTGACTCTTATGTAAACAGGAGGTCCTGAGTTGGTCTGTAGTGTAGTTAACTGACTCTTATGTAAACAGGAGGTCCTGAGTTGGTCTGTAGTGTAGTTAACTGACTCTTATGTAAACAGGAGGTCCTGTTCTAGTCTGTAGTGTAGTTAACTGACTCTTATGTAAACAGGAGGTCCTGTTCTAGTCTGTAGTGTAGTTAACTGACTCTTATGTAAACAGGAGGTCCTGCTCTAGTCTGTAGTGTAGTTAACTGACTCTTATGTAAACAGGAGGTCCTGCTCTGGTCTGTAGTGTAGTTAACTGACTCTTATGTAAACAGGAGGTCCTGTTCTAGTCTGTAGTGTAGTTTACTGACTCTTATGTAAACAGGAGGTCCTGCTCTAGTCTGTAGTGTAGTTAACTGACTCTTATGTAAACAGGAGGTCCAGTTCTAGTCTGTAGTGTAGTTAACTGACTCTTATGTAAACAGGTGGGCCTGAGTTGGTCTGTAGTGTAGTTAACTGACTCTTATGTAAACAGGACGTCCTGGGTTGGTCTGTAGTGTAGTTAACTGACTCTTGTGTAAACAGGAGGTCCTGTTCTAGTCTGTAGTGTAGTTAACTGACTCTTATGTAAACAGGAGGTCCTGCTCTAGTCTGTAGTGTAGTTAACTGACTCTTATGTAAACAGGAGGGCCTGTTCTAGTCTGTAGTGTAGTTAACTGACTCTTATGTAAACAAGAGGTCCTGCTCTAGTCTGTAGTGTAGTTAACTGACTCTTATGTAAACAGGAGGTCCTGCTCTGGTCTGTAGTGTAGTTAACTGACTCTTATGTAAACAGGACGTCCTGAGTTGGTCTGTAGTGTAGTTAACTGACTCTTATGTAAACAGGAGGTCCTGCTCTGGTCTGTAGTGTAGTTAACTGACTCTTATGTAAACAGGAGGTCCTGAGTTGGTCTGTAGTGTAGTTAACTGACTCTTATGTAAACAGGAGGTCCTGCTCTGGTCTGTAGTGTAGTTAACTGACTCTTATGTAAACAGGAGGTCCTGCTCTAGTCTGTAGTGTAGTTAACTGACTCTTATGTAAACAGGAGGTCCTGCTCTGGTCTGTAGTGTAGTTAACTGACTCTTATGTAAACAGGAGGTCCTGCTCTGGTCTGTAGTGTAGTTAACTGACTCTTATGGAAACAGGAGGTCCTGTTCTAGTCTGTAGTGTAGTTAACTGACTCTTATGTAAACAGGAGGTCCTGAGTTGGTCTGTAGTGTAGTTAACTGACTCTTATGTAAACAGGAGGTCCTGAGTTGGTCTGTAGTGTAGTTAACTGACTCTTATGTAAACAGGAGGTCCTGTTCTAGTCTGTAGTGTAGTTAACTGACTCTTATGTAAACAGGAGGTCCTGTTCTAGTCTGTAGTGTAGTTAACTGACTCTTATGTAAACAGGAGGTCCTGTTCTAGTCTGTAGTGTAGTTAACTGACTCTTATGTAAACAGGAGGTCCTGTTCTAGTCTGTAGTGTAGTTAACTGACTCTTATGTAAACAGGTGGGCCTGAGTTGGTCTGTAGTGTAGTTAACTGACTCTTATGTAAACAGGACGTCCTGGGTTGGTCTGTAGTGTAGTTAACTGACTCTTGTGTAAACAGGAGGTCCTGTTCTAGTCTGTAGTGTAGTTAACTGACTCTTATGTAAACAGGAGGTCCTGCTCTAGTCTGTAGTGCAGTTAACTGACTCTTATGTAAACAGGAGGGCCTGTTCTAGTCTGTAGTGTAGTTAACTGACTCTTATGTAAACAGGAGGTCCTGTTCTAGTCTGTAGTGTAGTTAACTGACTCTTATGTAAACAGGAGGTCCTGCTCTAGTCTGTAGTGTAGTTAACTGACTCTTATGTAAACAGGAGGTCCTGCTCTGGTCTGTAGTGTAGTTAACTGACTCTTATGTAAACAGGACGTCCTGAGTTGGTCTGTAGTGTAGTTAACTGACTCTTATGTAAACAGGAGGTCCTGCTCTGGTCTGTAGTGTAGTTAACTGACTCTTATGTAAACAGGAGGTCCTGCTCTAGTCTGTAGTGTAGTTAACTGACTCTTATGTAAACAGGAGGTCCTGCTCTGGTCTGTAGTGTAGTTAACTGACTCTTATGTAAACAGGACGTCCTGAGTTGGTCTGTAGTGTAGTTAACTGACTCTTATGTAAACAGGAGGTCCTGCTCTGGTCTGTAGTGTAGTTAACTGACTCTTATGTAAACAGGAGGTCCTGCTCTAGTCTGTAGTGTAGTTAACTGACTCTTATGTAAACAGGAGGTCCTGTTCTAGTCTGTAGTGTAGTTAACTGACTCTTAGGTAAACAGGAGGTCCTGTTCTAGTCTGTAGTGTAGTTAACTGACTCTTATGTAAACAGGAGGTCCTGCTCTAGTCTGTAGTGTAGTTAACTGACTCTTATGTAAACAGGAGGTCCTGCTCTGGTCTGTAGTGTAGTTAACTGACTCTTATGTAAACAGGAGGTCCTGTTCTAGTCTGTAGTGTAGTTAACTGACTCTTATGTAAACAGGACGTCCTGAGTTGGTCTGTAGTGTAGTTAACTGACTCTTATGTAAACAGGACGTCCTGTTCTAGTCTGTAGTGTAGTTAACTGACTTATGTAAACAGGAGGTCCTGTTCTAGTCTGTAGTGTAGTTAACTGACTCTTATGTAAACAGGAGGTCCTGCTCTGGTCTGTAGTGTAGTTAACTGACTCTTATGTAAACAGGAGGTCCTGCTCTAGTCTGTAGTGTAGTTAACTGACTCTTATGTAAACAGGAGGTCCTGCTCTGGTCTGTAGTGTAGTTAACTGACTCTTATGGAAACAGGAGGTCCTGTTCTAGTCTGTAGTGTAGTTAACTGACTCTTATGTAAACAGGAGGTCCTGAGTTGGTCTGTAGTGTAGTTAACTGACTCTTATGTAAACAGGAGGTCCTGTTCTAGTCTGTAGTGTAGTTAACTGACTCTTATGTAAACAGGAGGTCCTGTTCTAGTCTGTAGTGTAGTTAACTGACTCTTATGTAAACAGGAGGTCCTGTTCTATTCTGTAGTGTAGTTAACTGACTCTTATGTAAACAGGAGGTCCTGCTCTGGTCTGTAGTGTAGTTAACTGACTCTTATGTAAACAGGAGGTCCTGTTCTAGTCTGTAGTGTAGTTAACTGACTCTTATGTAAACAGGAGGTCCTGCTCTAGTCTGTAGTGTAGTTAACTGACTCTTATGTAAACAGGAGGTCCTGCTCTGGTCTGTAGTGTAGTTAACTGACTCTTATGTAAACAGGAGGTCCTGTTCTAGTCTGTAGTGTAGTTAACTGACTCTTATGTAAACAGGAGGTCCTGCTCTAGTCTGTAGTGTAGTTAACTGACTCTTATGTAAACAGGAGGTCCTGTTCTAGTCTGTAGTGTAGTTAACTGACTCTTATGTAAACAGGAGGTCCTGCTCTAGTCTGTAGTGTCGTTAACTGACTCTTATGTAAACAGGAGGTCCTGTTCTAGTCTGTAGTGTAGTTAACTGACTCTTAGGTAAACAGGAGGTCCTGTTCTAGTCTGTAGTGTAGTTAACTGACTCTTATGTAAACAGGAGGTCCTGCTCTAGTCTGTAGTGTAGTTAACTGACTCTTATGTAAACAGGAGGTCCTGCTCTGGTCTGTAGTGTAGTTAACTGACTCTTATGTAAACAGGAGGTCCTGTTCTAGTCTGTAGTGTAGTTAACTGACTCTTATGTAAACAGGACGTCCTGAGTTGGTCTGTAGTGTAGTTAACTGACTCTTATGTAAACAGGAGGTCCTGCTCTGGTCTGTAGTGTAGTTAACTGACTCTTAAGTAAACAGGAGGGCCTGTTCTAGTCTGTAGTGTAGTTAACTGACTCTTATGTAAACAGGAGGTCCTGCTCTGGTCTGTAGTGTAGTTAACTGACTCTTATGTAAACAGGAGGTCCTGTTCTAGTCTGTAGTGTAGTTAACTGACTTATGTAAACAGGAGGTCCTGTTCTAGTCTGTAGTGTAGTTAACTGACTCTTATGTAAACAGGAGGTCCTGCTCTGGTCTGTAGTGTAGTTAACTGACTCTTATGTAAACAGGAGGTCCTGCTCTAGTCTGTAGTGTAGTTAACTGACTCTTATGTAAACAGGAGGTCCTGCTCTGGTCTGTTGTGTAGTTAACCGACTCTTATGGAAACAGGAGGTCCTGTTCTAGTCTGTAGTGTAGTTAACTGACTCTTATGTAAACAGGAGGTCCTGAGTTGGTCTGTAGTGTAGTTAACTGACTCTTATGTAAACAGGAGGTCCTGAGTTGGTCTGTAGTGTAGTTAACTGACTCTTATGTAAACAGGAGGTCCTGTTCTAGTCTGTAGTGTAGTTAACTGACTCTTATGTAAACAGGAGGTCCTGTTCTAGTCTGTAGTGTAGTTAACTGACTCTTATGTAAACAGGACGTCCTGCTCTGGTCTGTAGTGTAGTTAACTGACTCTTATGTAAACAGGAGGTCCTGTTCTAGTCTGTAGTGTAGTTAACTGACTCTTATGTAAACAGGACGTCCTGCTCTGGTCTGTAGTGTAGTTAACTGACTCTTATGTAAACAGGAGGTCCTGTTCTAGTCTTTAGTGTAGTTAACTGACTCTTATGTAAACAGGTGGGCCTGAGTTGGTCTGTAGTGTAGTTAACTGACTCTTATGTAAACAGGACGTCCTGGGTTGGTCTGTAGTGTAGTTAACTGACTCTTGTGTAAACAGGAGGTCCTGTTCTAGTCTGTAGTGTAGTTAACTGACTCTTATGTAAACAGGAGGTCCTGCTCTAGTCTGTAGTGTAGTTAACTGACTCTTATGTAAACAGGAGGGCCTGTTCTAGTCTGTAGTGTAGTTAACTGACTCTTATGTAAACAGGAGGTCCTGTTCTAGTCTGTAGTGTAGTTAACTGACTCTTATGTAAACAGGAGGTCCTGCTCTAGTCTGTAGTGTAGTTAACTGACTCTTATGTAAACAGGAGGTCCTGCTCTGGTCTGTAGTGTAGTTAACTGACTCTTATGTAAACAGGAGGTCCGGAGTTGGTCTGTAGTGTAGTTAACTGACTCTTATGTAAACAGGAGGTCCTGCTCTGGTCTGTAGTGTAGTTAACTGACTCTTATGTAAACAGGAGGTCCTGCTCTGGTCTGTAGTGTAGTTAACTGACTCTTATGTAAACAGGAGGTCCTGCTCTGGTCTGTAGTGTAGTTAACTGACTCTTATGTAAACAGGAGGTCCTGCTCTGGTCTGTAGTGTAGTTAACTGACTCTTATGGAAACAGGAGGTCCTGTTCTAGTCTGTAGTGTAGTTAACTGACTCTTATGTAAACAGGAGGGCCTGTTCTATTCTGTAGTGTAGTTAACTGACTCTTATGTAAACAGGAGGTCCTGCTCTGGTCTGTAGTGTAGTTAACTGACTCTTATGTAAACAGGAGGTCCTGTTCTAGTCTGTAGTGTAGTTAACTGACTCTTATGTAAACAGGAGGTCCTGTTCTAGTCTGTAGTGTAGTTAACTGACTCTTATGTAAACAGGAGGTCCTGCTCTGGTCTGTAGTGTAGTTAACTGGTGGAGCATAAAGTATGCTATCGGTTGGTACTATGAAGAATTGGTGTTTTAGAATGACAAAGTTTAGGATATTAGTTGGTGGGGCATCAGTCTAGTTGAGAAGTGTGCCACTCAGAACACAAAGTGAACTGAAAGTGCTACACAGGCCTGACTGGTGTTATATAGACCATAGTACTGGATGTTTAGTGCTGGTAAGAGAAACCTGAGTTGCATCAATAATTTTGTAATTCTAAAGATTCTATATAAAACAAGCAAATAAAATAAATCTGCAGGAATTATTATGGTGTACACTCTTGGGAAAAAAAGGTTCCAAATGGAACCAATAAGGGTTCTATCACTTGCTTCATAATATATAACACCCCTAAAAGTTCTTTACAGAACCCTAATGAACCCTTTTTTTAATAGTGTAGGTCAATTTTCAGTGACCTCCTGGTTGAGAATGAGTGCTGTGAGATTGATAAAAACTCTGGTTGATGTGCAATAATAATAATAAAAAAATTAAAATAAATAATGGTACAAAATTAAAAAGAAGAAGAAGAGAAGAGACTTGCTTGGGCCAAGAAACACCAGCAATGTACATTAGACCGGTGGAAATCTGTCCTTTGGTCTGATGAGTCTTTGAACAAGAAGGAGAGTGCATCAGATGACCTGGCCTCCACAATCACCCGACCTCAACCCAATTGAGATGGTTTAGGATGAGTTGGACCGCAGAGTGAAGGAAAAGCAGCCAAGTGCTCAGCATATGTGGGAACTCCTTAGGACTGTTGGAAAAGCATTCCAGGTGAAGCTGGTTGAGAGAATTCCAAGTGTGTGCAAAGTTGTCATCAAGTCAAAGGGTGGCTACTTTGATAAATCTCAAATATAAAATGTATTTTGATTTGTTTAACACTTTTTTGGTTACTACATGATTCCATATGTGTTATTTCGTAGTTTTGATGTCTTCACTATTATTCTACAATGTAGAAAATAGTAAAAATAAAGAAAAACCCTTGATTGAATTGGTGTCTCCAAACTTTTGACTGATATATATATAGATACATATACAGTACATACAGTATACACACAAAACAAAAATTGTCCACCAGAGCTGGAGCCGTCTGCTCCACTCCAGTGCCAGAGCAGTCCACTCCACCGGTGCCCAGTCCGGGTCCGGCCGTCTGCTCCACCAGTGCCAGAGCAGTCCGCTCCACCGGTGCCTAGTCCAGGTCCGGCCGTCTGCTACACTCCAGTGCCAGAGCAGTCCGCTCCACCAGTGCGCCTCTCCAGTCCGGTACGTCCCGTGCCGACTCCCACCGGTGCCCAGTCCGGGTCCAGCCGTCTGCTCCACTCCAGTGCCAGAGCAGTCCACTCCACCGGTGCCCAGTCCGGGTCCGGCCGTCTGCTCCACCAGTGCCAGAGCAGTCCGCTCCACCGGTGCCTATTCCGGGTCCGGCCGTCTGCTACACTCCAGTGCCAGAGCAGTCCGCTCCACCAGTGCGCCTCTCCAGTCCGGTACGTCCTGTGCCGACTCCCCGCACCCGACCTCCAGTGCGTGCGCCCAGCCAGGTGCCTCCAGTACCGGCTCCACGCACCAGGCCTCCAGTGCGCTTCTCCAGTCCGGTACGTCCCGTGCCACCGCCACCTGCGATTAGTATTGTTTTCTTTTTCCCCTCCCTAACCCTTCCCTCATGTAATTGTGTTTAGTTCTTGCGGCCGGGAGTCCGCGCCTTTGAGGGGGGGTACTGTCAGGTACAACTGTACGTTGCTGTTTATGTAGTTCACATTGAGTATCTTTATTATTAAATACGATGTCGAACTATCACTGCGCTGCGCCTTGGTCTATTCCTACACCCGATCGTGACAGGCTCCAACGTCATTTTAGAGAATTTGGCATTAAGCCCAACCATGCCCCTACCCAGTCATGTGAAATCCATAGATTAGGGCCTAATTAATTAATTTCAATTGACTGATTTTCTTATATGAAACAATTTAACAAAATTGAGCTCAGGTGCATCCTGAGATGTTTCTACAACTTAATTGGAGTCCACCTGTGGTAAATTCAATTGATTGGACATTATTTGTCTATATTAGGTCCCACAGTTCACAGCGCATGTCAGAGCAAAAACCAAGCCATGAGGTCGAAGGAATTGTCCGTAGAGCTCAGAGACAGGAGAAGGGTACCAACACATTTCTGCAGCATTGAAGGTCCCCAAGAACACAGTGGCACAGTTTGGATGCACCAAGACTCTTCCTAGAGCTGGCCGCCCGGCCAAACTGAGCAATCAGGGGAGAAGGGCCTTGGTCAGGGAGGTGACCAAGAACCCGATGGTCACTCTGACGAACTCTAGAGTTGTCTGTGGAGATGGGAGAACCATGCAGAAGGACTACCATCTCTGCAGCACAACCAATCAGGCCTTTATGGTAGAGTGGCCAGACGGAAGCCACCCCTCAGTAAAAGGCACATGACAGCCCACTTGGGGTTTGCCAAAAGGCACCTAAAGACTCTCAGACCATGAGAAACAAGATTCTCTGGTCTCATGAAACCAAGATTGAACTCTTTGGCCTGAATGCCAAGTGTCACATCTGGATGAAACCTGGCACCATCCCTACAATAAAGCATGGTGGTGGCAGCAAAATGCTGTGGGGATGTTTTTCAGTGGCAGGGACTGGGAGACTAGTCAGGATCGAGGGAAAGATTATCGGAGCAAAGTACAGAGAGATCCTTAATGAAAACCCGCTGAGGTGAAGGTTCACCTTCCAACAGGACAATGACACTAAGCACACAGCCAAGACAACACATGAGTGGATTTGGGACAAGTCTCTGAATGTCCTTGAGTGGCCTGGACTTGAACCCAATCGAACATCTCTGGAGAAACCTGAAAATAGATGTGCAGCAACACTCCCCATCCAACCTGACAGAGCTTGAGAGGATCTGCAGAGAACAATGGGAGAAACTCCCCAAATACAGGTGTGCCAAGCTTGTAGCGTCATACCCAAGAAGACTCGATGCTGTAATCGCTGTCAAAGATGCATCAACAAAGTACTGAATAAAGGGTCTGAATACTTATGCAAATGTAATATTTTTTTTTTTTTTTTGCAGGAATCAGGAGGATAGAGTTATGGTCAGATTTGCCAAATGAATGGCGATAGGAGAGCTTTGTACGCGTCTCTGTGTGTGGATTCCGATCTTACCGGAGGCTGCTGTTCTGTCTTGCAGATGCACGGAACCAGATAACTGAATATTATCAATGTCCTTGTTCAGTCGAGACTCAGTGAAACATTACAGTTCTTAATGTCCCCTTGATAGGATAGTCTTGAACGGAGCTCATCCAGTTTATTCTCCAGTGATTGGAGCTCATCCAGTTTATTCTCCAGTGATTGGAGCTCATCCAGTTTATTCTCCAGTGATTGGAGCTCATCCAGTTTATTCTCCAGTGATTGGAGCTCATCCAGTTTATTCTCCAGTGATTGGAGCTCATCCAGTTTATTCTCCAGTGATTGGAGCTCATCCAGTTTATTCTCTAGTGATTGGAGCTCATCCAGTTTATTCTCCAGTGATTGGAGCTCATCCAGTTTATTCTCTAGTGATTGGAGCTCATCCAGTTTGTTCTCCAGTGATTGCACGTTCGCCAGTAGAACAGAGGGTAAAGGCGGTTTATCCACTCACCGACGTAGTCTAGCCAGGCATCCGGCTCTTCAACCTCTGTAACATTGTATCCTCTTCATATGATTGACAGGGATTTGGGTCTGGTCCGGGAAGAGCAGTATATCCTTTGCATATGACTTAAAGAAAAAATCCTTGTCCATCGCTGTTCTGATGTCCAGAAACTCTTTTCATAGGAAAGAATGGCTGAAAAATGATGTACAAAAAACGTGAACAGCAGAAAAGAAAACATTGGTCAGGAGCCGTAAAACGGCAGCCATCCCCTCCGGCGCCATTACATAGCTGAAGTGAAGATAGACATTTGCTGTCACAGTGACCAGTGCAGTCACTTTTGTGACGCACTACTTGAGTTCTTAGTGGTAAACAGCATGAAGTAGGATGGTGAGCAGACAGAGGACCTTTCAGTCTTTTCCAACCATGCTTTTCGTGTACACTAGTAGGTTGTATTAACCTCAGGGTTGGTCACTGAGGTATAATAAGAGCTGGAGACTGCATCCAAGATGTCTGACTGTTGTTTTCAATGTAATTACTCACGTTGGCATACGCCAATTCATGGACCGTCTATATCCGGGTAATAAAGGACAAACATCACGTGTGACCAGGGAGCAGCGTCGACAATCACGTCATCCAAAAACATGTCAGACATTGGATGAATATAAAATGTTAATATCTTCGGCTGTGAGTGATGGATTTTTTTTGTTGCCTTAACAACAATTATTTGAATAATACAAGGTATGTTTTGTGCACAAAGTTGGTGACTAAAGTCTTATTATAAATTGTCTTTCTGGGTGGGCGTCAGTTAAACTGGAACAAACTTAAAATTGCACATTTTTTCATTAAATGTTATTGAGAAAACATCGGAATTTAAAAGTATTTCAAGAAGTAATCATCCCGTTTTTCAAAAGTATCTGTAATCTGATTACAATATTTTCGCTGGTTACACTTTTTAACAGTAATTTATTACAAATAATCAGTTACTCACCAATCCTGATTAACCCTCACTACCCATCTTGTTTCTAAACATCATAAATCAGACGCAAATCAGCAGTTTCCCTCACGACTCCACAGGAATATTACATGGGTGAAGTAACACGAAAGTAAAATGACAGGCCAAATAAAACATGGTGGGATTCTTAACATTAAGTTAGTTGCTTTTATTCCTGCATATACAGGAATATGGGTGAAGTAGGCTAACAGGACACGTGACAAATTAAGTACGCGCAACATTAAGCTGTGATTACCCTCGTAACATAGTAACATATTACAAAGTTATTCATGGAGTGTTTGGTAGACTGGCACCGTAGACCTAATGTTGTGTAATCAGTATTCAGCCAGGCAGGGTTGACAGCCAGGCAGGATATGGTTGGTATCCTTGTGGGAGAACATCGTTTTAACATTCATATAGTATGCACCCTAAATGACACCCTATTCCCTACATAGTGCATTACTTTGACCAGGACAAAAGTAGTGCACTATATAGAGAATAGGGTGCCATTTGGAACGTGACCACAATGAATGATGTCCTCTTCACAGAGAGCCAAACCGTACCACCTCCCATGGCGCTAGGGAGGTCACCTCAGCCCACTGGTGATGATGGGAGACATCACTCACCAGCATTGTGGTGTGTGTGTGTGTGTGTGTGTGTGTGTGTGTGTGTGTGTGTGTGTGTGTGTGTGTGTGTGTGTGTGTGTGTGTGTGTGTGTGTGTGTGTGTGTGTGTGTGTGTGTGTGTGTGTGTGTGTGTGTGTGTGTGTGTGTGTGGTGTGGTGTGTGTGTGTCTGTGTGTGTGTGTGTGTGTGTGTGTGTGTGTGTGTAGTGTGTGTCTGTGTGTGTGTGTGTGTCTGTGTGTGTGTGTATGTGTGTGTGTGTGTGTGTGTCTGTGTGTGTGTGTGTGTGTGTGTGTGTGTGTCAGAGAGAGTCACTGTTTTGTCAGTGTACAAACTGCCTTGTCAACTAGAGCAGGGGGAGGGATCTTGGCAACGTCGCTTTCAGTCAGACGGCCTAAAAAAACACCAAATATGTGTCTGAACAGGCAACTCAGGGGTTTCATTTATTAAATAGTTCCTCTGAACTAACTTCCCTATCCTGCCAAAGGCAAGTAGTGCATCACAAAAGTGACAGCACTGGTCACTGAGACAGCAACTGGATATCTTCACTGGTCACAGACAGCAAATGGATATCTTCACTGGTCACAGACAGAAAATGGATATCTTCACTGGTCACAGACAGCAAATGGATATCTTCACTGGTCACTGAGACAGAAAATGGATATCTTCACTGGTCACTGAGACAGAAAATTGATATCTTCACTGACCAATTGTGCTATTTTATATTTTATGTGGGTGTTTTTAAGCTGTTTCGTACTCTTCAACTCTCTGTAGTGTAGCATGTACCCGTCCAGCTCTCAACCTGCTCCACTACAGCCACGTCAATGAGAATGGGGGCGTGCTCGGCCTTCCTTTTCCTGTAGTCCACGATCATCTCCTTTGTCTTGATCACGTTAAGGGAGAGGTTGTTGAGACTCCCTATAGGCTGTCTCATCGTTTTCGGTGATCAGCCCTTCTTGAGCATGCAGTCGTGGGTGAACAGGGAGTACAGGAGGGGACTGAGCACGCACCCCTGAGGAGCCCCCGTGTTGAGGATCAGCATGGCAGATGTGTTGTTACCTACCCTTTCCACCTGGGGGCAGTCCGTCGGGAAGTCCAGGATTCAGTTTCAGAGGGAGGTGTTTAGTCCCAGGGTCCTTAGCTTAGTGATGAGCTTTGAGGGCACTCGATAGATAGATAGATAGATAGATAGATAGATAGATAGATAGATAGATAGATAGATAGATAGATAGATAGATAGATAGATAGATAGATAGATAGATAGATAGATAGATAGATAGATAGATAGATAGATAGATAGATAGATAGATAGATAGATAGATTATTGATCCCCAAGGATACATTTCTTTGTCAAGCAGCTACCACAAAACATAGGGCAGGTGCAAAATGCCAGAATGAAAATTGAACTCTGAGCTGTAGTCAATGAACAGCATTCTCACATAGGTGTTCCTTTTGTCCAGGTGGGAAAGGGCAGTGTGGAGTTCAATAGAGATTGCATCATCTATGAATCTGCTGGGGCGGTATGCAAATTGGAGTGGGTCTAAGGTTTCTGGGATAATGGTGTTGATGGTGTCAAAACGTATCTCACAAAGGCTATGCTGTATTGGGAACATTGTACAACCATGTAGAGTATACAGTATATACACAGTATATAAAACATGCTTAATTGTGTATACAACCAGGCAGGATCTGTAAAAGGTTTTGGGGCGTTATTCACCTGATTCAACAGCCTTTGACGCCACTGCCCTCTAGTGTCTGTAAGGGTCATTATCTGCCTCCATCCATCTGTCCTGTAGTGGCATCAAGTGGCCGAATGTGGGAATTGCAGTCAGCACTGGACCACCAAACAATCTCCTAATGCAGTATCTCAGCGTTCATTTGGAATGACTAACATTACTCTTAAAAGTATCTGTAGGTGTAGTACAAAAGGATAACAATACAGAGAAGGGAAAATACTTCATTCATTTTATTTAAATAAAAACATATTTTACAATAGACATTGTTCTCTTAAAAACTCAATGGATTTGTGTACATCATGTTTTGTATATAAATTCCTCTTTAATAATTGATGTCCTCTGACAATCAATGACAAATAATTACCCACAACTGTCAGATGATTGCAGTATATTGAACTTTGCAGTGATATACTGTATGGGAATATCATGAAGTAATTGACTAACTTTTACATAGAACTAATACTTGGTTAACACAACGAGAGCCACAGAAATGGACACCAATAGAAACCAGAGTAGAAACCAGTGGACAGCAGCTCTCGGAGTCGTCATGTTGACCTCTGCTGCCTGTGAGGAAGGCCTGTGTAGCTAAAAGTACCACACAGCACTACCATTAGAAAGACCTTGTTGTTGTTTTGCAGTGTGATTGACATACAATATAATCTGACTAGAATGTTCTCTGATGTCACCAGCCTGGTCCCAGATCTTTTACAATATGCTTAATCCAACTCCTCTGACTTTCATTACCACGCTACTCAGTAAAGCACATGTACAGTGTATGCCATGACAACAAACTCAACAGAAGAGCTTTTAAAGAATTATAAACAGATCAGGGATCAGGCTTACGCTTGCTGTTGGGATGAAGGTGAGCAGCAGAGTTTGTTCTGAGACCAGTCTGAGCAGATTTAAAAGCTGACGGTTGACACAGTAATTTTAAACGCAAGAGGAAGACCTCTGTCCAGTCTTCATAACTCCACCTGTGGCTAGGAGCTCAAACCGGCATTCCAAACAAAATAAAAAACAAGAAATCAATTGAGGTTTTTATCCCAACCTTCAGTAAACATCAGTGTAGGCAGAGCAGTAAAATGAAAAGAAACTACGTTTTGGCAACAAAACATATACAACTAGGATCTTACAGGAGTAACACAATACATTCTGTGTGCTTCTTTTAGGACCCTGATTGCAGATTTCAAACTTAGTTGTTGTTACTAATGGACTAAGAAGAAGGGCTTCAGCATTAAGACGTACAATCAGACAATCATTCAATCAACACACAACACATCAATTACATTTTGTATCCAGTCGAAACACAACTGGAGATTGGGTTTAGTAAGACAATAACTGACACAGTTTATACGGGCTTGTTAACAGCGTGGGAAGATGAATGCTTTTTAGGGGACTAGCTTGTTGTGCAGAGGCCAAAAAGGATCTGAGAGCATGGTACAACCTAGTCTATCCTTTGCAGCAAACGGTAGACCAGAAATATGCCCAGAAGTCCACAATCTCTCCCAGCCATTTTACAAAACACAGAAAGTGTTCACATCCACATGGTTTGGCATTCATTAACATTCTACATATCAAACCTATCTGAGAAATAAAATACCAGCTTTTTAATCCAGAATTGTGACAATAAAGTGACATTAAAATATTCAATTCCAACTTCTTCTTCATCCAGCTGTGAATGAAGACTACAGAACCAGGCCAGTTGACTGACTCGATTCGCATTGAAATACTGAGATAATTCATCCAGGAGTTAACTAGTTACTAAGTCCAGTTAACAAAGAACAGGACAGCACATTGTACACATCTGACCACTCCAGTGTTAATATAACTACTATACCATAACATAAATTCACTAAAGACTGAAGGAACACCGGTACTGGGCCTTGAGACACTGCAATATCATTAGTATGTTTATGTGAATGTGTTAGCCTGCTAGGCTAAAGCCAAGGCATTAACTCATCTTCAGGTCTAATCAGCACACAGGTGTAGTTCACTGAACCAGCTATGTTACAGTTAAACTATGTACCTTCAGTTTAGACACATTATTCAGGGTGTAGGTCTGTCATGACCATCTCTAACAGCCAGTGTGCTTTAGTTTTTTAACACAATCCACTGATCCAGGACCGACTTGAACTAAGTCCAGTTCCTCATCATCATCAACAAAAATAAGTGGAATTCAAAAGAAAGGCATTTGAAAACATTTCACAATGGACATCATCGCTACGTGACACGGTACAGTTCAGTAGTGAGCATTGAAAGTATAACACATATACATCATTTCCAATGCAAAAAGACACCTTTACGTTGTAAACTAATGGAAAAAGGCTTCTTGTCGTGTTGAACGTCGTTCAGATGTCGGCTCAGACGTTCTCACAGCTTTTTGTTTTCTACACAAACATCAAGCTACCGTACGGCGTACCGTCTGTACACTGACTCCGACTTCGAGAGAAAGACAGGTGCGTAGAGACAAACACTGTCTGTGCAGCTCACACACACACACACACACACACACACACACACACACACACACACACACACACACACACGTCTCTCTGAAGCGAATGAAAGCTGTCAGTCAGGCAGGCAGGAGAGCCAGCTCCTTCTCCTATGATGAGATGTCTGTGTTAAAAAGAATGCACCCCCCCCACCCCCCCATCCTCGTTCCAACATAGGCAGAGTTTAGGAATGTGTGCAGAATCCCTACTGGAGTACAAGTCCCACCTCCACACACAAGGACGCGCGCACAGACATCTCTGTCATAACAGAAGACAAGAATGTCCAGCCACCCTAAATAAGAGAGGGAGGAGAAGAGGTGTGTGTCCCGTTACTTTCCCCAATTGCCTTTCCTCCAGCCAGGGAGGGTTCAGGGGTAGGTGGCCCAGCCCTGACCCCAGCCCAGGCCTCTGTCCATGGGGATAGCAGGGCTACAGCTCAGGGCTGCCAGAGGCTGGTCTGGAGGTGGTCATGATCTTCATGTACTGGGTGAAGATTGCCTCGAAGGCCTCGTCTCGATGGATCATGGCACCAAACACCAGAGGCTGAGGACGAGGGGGAGGAGATTACATGTTGTTTATTTATTTATGTGAAGGATAATAAAAGGTCAAATGAATCTTTATTTCCATACCTTCTGTGTGGAGGGAGTGGCTATGGAGATTCCCATTCCAGACCCTGGTAAGACAGACAGCACTTTGTACTGGGAACAAAGACAAGAGAGAGAAGAGATGGTATCAGATTAATACAATTATTATAGATTCATTTCAAACTATCTATTAGTTGTTGGAAGATGCATTTCAGGATGTGATATCACAGAAAACATAGGAAGGACATGATGAAAATATTTAATTAGTAGAGACACCTTCTGGATGTCTGTGATATCCACCAGCTTAATGACCTTATTCTTCTTGGAGGAGGCTGATTTGGAGCTGGAGCTCTCGAAGCACAGATAACTGAGAGACAAAGATTTAGATGGAGAGAGAGAGAGTAGGAGAGATAGAAAGAGGGAGAGACGAGTCTAGCTCTGAGAATCTACAACATAATGGTACTATTTGGTGGCATATTGTATACACCCACATCAGAGAGTAAAGAGACACTAGATGTGAAAAGCTAGTGTGATGAGGAAGGTCTACTTACTTCTCTGTAACGTACAACATGCCATTTCGTATGTAGTCCGTTGGCATCTTCCGGTCTCTGTTGATCAGGCAGCATCTCCACCCATTCTCACACACTGTAGACACCCGCACGTGCGCACACAAACAGAAATTGTTTATATTGATTTACTGTTTCAAGTGGCTGGACAACACCCCAAATGCATTTAAACAATATTTTTTTGAATGGCAGGGAAAAATCGAATCAAAATGTTTTAGGTGCAGTAAGTCCTCTGACCTGGTAGAGGGCGCTCATTCTCTGAGACGTTGAATATCTCATGAAAAGCTCCCTTCTTCGTGCTATGAATCCTGGCGCTGTCACCATCCAGGTTTACACCGCACGGGACGGTTGCTAGGCTACCTCTAGCCACCACTGGCTGAATCTAGAGGGAGGGAGAGCGGGAGGGAGGGAGAGCGGGAGGATGGGAGAGGAGGAAGAATTTTAATTCAGAGCACTACTGTAGCCATCTTCCACTACGGATGCTCTCCGAGACTAAACTGGTCGACAGCCTCTCACGTAGAGAGAAAACATTAGATGGAGGCCATTCATTTGTACGCAGTAGGATGTGCTTCTCTTAACATAGCCTTGCAAACAACTTGTGTCTTATCTAACATCAGCCTTAGGGTGAGGGTCTCGTGCAAAGCGCAGAGCAGTTCCCCAAACCCCGCCCCAGACACACTCAAATAGACACAGTACTGTACATGTAGCTAGTCAGTCATCTCTGTTAGTTTCATTTCTAACTCATTTTGTTATTTCACTTAATTTATTTAATTGTCTGTTCCAAGGATATCTACCCTTCTGCTCTGAAGTGTGCACTGGTTCACTACCCCTCACTAGTGTATAGAATAATGGTGGAACGTTCCCACCTGTCCTTTGCCTATGCGTGCTTCCACCCACCAATCCAATGCTTTTAGTGAAGGCTAAATCCCTGAAGGGGCGTAAACGAGTGCACACTTCAGGCAGAGGGAGTATCAGAAGTCAGTGTACAGTACAGACAGTAGGGTATAGTAGTGGATTAGTTAGTGTTTGTAATGCTGGGCGTGGGAGTGGGAGTGGGAGCTCATGGCCATGCCGTTTACAGCTGCAGTACAGTATACTCCGTCATGCTGCAGCAGGCAGGAAGGCAGATAGATGGGATTGTCTGTAATGTTACATAGAAGTAGAATAAGTCTTAGCTACATAGAAGTAGAATAAGTCTTAGCTACATAGAAGTAGAATAAGTCTTAGCTACATAGAAGTAGAATAAGTCTTAGCTACATAGAAGTAGAATAAGTCTTAGCTACATAGAAGTAGAATAAGTCTTAGCTACATAGAAGTAGAATAAGTCTTAGCTACATAGTCGGGAATTCAGACACAACTAGTTAGCTCTGTTTTTCAGGGGTTACCTGGTAAATGATTCTTGTTGTTATACTAGGCCTAATACTAGTTGGAATAACTAGAATGTTCTACCTTACCTGATAATCTTAATATGGATATGAAGGAAGAACAGTTTTAGCGTTCTAGGGGTAAACTATGGGTGGAATAAAGGTGCTCCTGTAAACCGGACTATAGTGTAGACAGGGCTGAACACTGAACACCTGGTTTCTACAGAGTACGTCTGGAAAATGGATTAAAAATGTCACAAATTAATTCAGATTTTTAATAGATTAAGATTCGGTTCAATTAAAGCTCATTGTCTCTTTCGGACCGAGTTTAACATTCTGCCATCATAGCCCACTAAAGGATTCTGTCATCATAGCCCACTAAAGGATTCTGCCATCATAGCCCACTAAAGGATTCTGCCATCATAGCCCACTAAAGGATTCTGCCATCATAGCCCACTAAAGGATTCTGCCATCATAGCCCACTAAAGGATTCTGCCATCATAGCCCACTAAAGGATTCTGCCATCATAGCCCACTAAAGGATTCTGCCATCATAGCCCACTAAAGGATTCTGCCATCATAGCCCACTAGAGGATTCTGCCATCATAGCCCACTAGAGGATTCTGCCATCATAGCCCACTAGAGGATTCTGCCATCATAGCCCACTAGAGGATTCTGCCATCATAGCCCACTAAAGGATTCTGCCATCATAGCCCACTAA
>CM042421.1:22838567-23011067 GCA_023634145.1 Thymallus thymallus | reverse complement strand
CCGCTCAGCTAACTACCGCTCAGCTAACAACCGCTCAGCTAACTACCGCTCAGCTAACTACCGCTCAGCTAACAACCGCTCAGCTAACAACCGCTCAGCTAACTACCGCTCAGCTAACAACCGCTCAGCTAACAACCGCTCAGCTAACAACCGCTCAGCTAACTACCGCTCAGCTAACAACCGCTCAGCTAACAACCGCTCAGCTAACAACCGCTCAGCGCTCCCAAAAAAAAACTAAAAAACTGCCGCTCCAAATTCTCTCCATTTATTAAAATCACAATTTAACCAACGCCCATCTGTTGTTGTTACTACCTGGACCTACCAATCTGTTGTTGTTACTACCTGGACCCACCAATCTGTTGTTGTTACTACCTGGAATACCAATCTGTTGTTGTTACTACCTGGAATACCAATCTGTTGTTGTTACTTCCTGGAAAACCAATCTGTTGTTGTTACTTCCTGGAATACCAATCTGTTGCTGTTACTTCCTGGAAAACCAATCTGTTGTTGTTACTACCTGGAATACCAATCTGTTGTTGTTACTTCCTGGAACACCAATCTGTTGTTGTTACTACCTGGACCCACCAATCTGTTGTTGTTACTACCTGTAACACCAATCTGTTGTTGTTACTACCTGGACCCACCAATCTGTTGTTGTTACTTCCTGGAATACCAATCTGTTGTTGTTACTTCCTGAAAAAACAATCTGTTGTTGTTACTACCTGGAATACCAATCTGTTGTTGTTACTTCCTGGAATACCAATCTGTTGTTGTTACTTCCTGGAAAACCAATCTGTTGTTGTTACTACCTGGAATACCAATCTGTTGTTGTTACTTCCTGGAAAACCAATCTGTTGTTGTTACTTCCTGGAAAACCAATCTGTTGTTGTTACTACCTGGAATACCAATCTGTTGTTGTTACTACCTGGAACACCAATCTGCTGTTGTTACTACCTGGAACACCAATCTGTTGTTGTTACTACCTGTAACACCAATCTGTTGTTGTTACTACCTGGACCCACCAATCTGTTGTTGTTACTTCCTGGAATACCAATCTGTTGTTGTTACTTCCTGAAAAAACAATCTGTTGTTGTTACTACCTGGAATACCAATCTGTTGTTGTTACTTCCTGGAATACCAATCTGTTGTTGTTACTTCCTGGAAAACCAATCTGTTGTTGTTACTACCTGGAATACCAATCTGTTGTTGTTACTTCCTGGAATACCAATCTGTTGTTGTTACTTCCTGGAAAACCAATCTGTTGTTGTTACTACCTGGAATACCAATCTGTTGTTGTTACTACCTGGAACACCAATCTGCTGTTGTTACTACCTGGAACACCAATCTGTTGTTGTTACTACCTGGAATACCAATCTGTTGTTGTTACTATCTGGAACACCAATCTGTTGTTGTTACTTCCTGGAATACCAATCTGTTGTTGTTACTTCCTGAAAAACCAATCTGTTGTTGTTACTACCTGGAATACCAATCTGTTGTTGTTACTATCTGGAACACCAATCTGTTGTTGTTACTTCCTGGAATACCAATCTGTTGTTGTTACTACCTGGACCTACCAATCTGTTGTTGTTACTACCTGGAATACCAATCTGTTGTTGTTACTACCTGGAATACCAATCTGTTGTTGTTACTTCCTGGAAAACCAATCTGTTGTTGTTACTTCCTGGAATACCAATCTGTTGCTGTTACTTCCTGGAAAACCAATCTGTTGTTGTTACTACCTGGAATACCAATCTGTTGTTGTTACTTCCTGGAACACCAAACTGTTGTTGTTACTACCTGGACCCACCAATCTGTTGTTGTTACTACCTGTAACACCAATCTGTTGTTGTTACTACCTGGACCCACCAATCTGTTGTTGTTACTTCCTGGAATACCAATCTGTTGTTGTTACTTCCTGAAAAAACAATCTGTTGTTGTTACTACCTGGAATACCAATCTGTTGTTGTTACTTCCTGGAATACCAATCTGTTGTTGTTACTTCCTGGAAAACCAATCTGTTGTTGTTACTACCTGGAATACCAATCTGTTGTTGTTACTTCCTGGAATACCAATCTGTTGTTGTTACTTCCTGGAAAACCAATCTGTTGTTGTTACTACCTGGAATACCAATCTGTTGTTGTTACTACCTGGAACACCAATCTGCTGTTGTTACTACCTGGAACACCAATCTGTTGTTGTTACTACCTGGAACACCAATCTGTTGTTGTTACTACCTGGACCCACCAATCTGTTGTTGTTACTTCCTGGAATACCAATCTGTTGTTGTTACTTCCTGAAAAAACAATCTGTTGTTGTTACTACCTGGAATACCAATCTGTTGTTGTTACTTCCTGGAATACCAATCTGTTGTTGTTACTTCCTGGAAAACCAATCTGTTGTTGTTACTACCTGGAATACCAATCTGTTGTTGTTACTTCCTGGAATACCAATCTGTTGTTGTTACTTCCTGGAAAACCAATCTGTTGTTGTTACTACCTGGAATACCAATCTGTTGTTGTTACTACCTGGAACACCAATCTGCTGTTGTTACTACCTGGAACACCAATCTGTTGTTGTTACTACCTGGAATACCAATCTGTTGTTGTTACTATCTGGAACACCAATCTGTTGTTGTTACTTCCTGGAATACCAATCTGTTGTTGTTACTACCTGGACCTACCAATCTGTTGTTGTTACTACCTGGAATACCAATCTGTTGTTGTTACTACCTGGAACACCAATCTGTTGTTGTTACTACCTGGAATACCAATCTGTTGTTGTTACTACCTGGAACTACCAATCTGTTGTTGTTACTACCTGGAACACCAATCTGTTGTTGTTACTTCCTGGAATACCAATCTGTTGTTGTTACTTCCTGAAAAACCAATCTGTTGTTGTTACTACCTGGAACTACCAATCTGTTGTTGTTACTACCTGGAATACCAATCTCTTGTTGTTACTTCCTGGAATACCAATCTGTTGTTGTTACTATCTGGAACACCAATCTGTTGTTGTTACTTCCTGGAATACCAATCTGTTGTTGTTACTACCTGGACCTACCAATCTGTTGTTGTTACTACCTGGAATACCAATCTGTTGTTGTTACTACCTGGACCTACCAATCTGTTGTTGTTACTTCCTGGAATACCAATCTGTTGTTGTTACTTCCTGGAAAACCAATCTGTTGTTGTTACTACCTGGAATACCAATCTGTTGTTGTTACTTCCTGGAATACCAATCTGTTGTTGTTACTTCCTGGAAAACCAATCTGTTGTTGTTACTACCTGGAATACCAATCTGTTGTTGTTACTTCCTGGAATACCAATCTGTTGTTGTTACTTCCTGGAAAACCAATCTGTTGTTGTTACTACCTGGAATACCAATCTGTTGTTGTTACTACCTGGAACACCAATCTGCTGTTGTTACTACCTGGAACACCAATCTGTTGTTGTTACTACCTGGAACACCAATCTGTTGTTGTTACTACCTGGACCCACCAATCTGTTGTTGTTACTTCCTGGAATACCAATCTGTTGTTGTTACTTCCTGAAAAAACAATCTGTTGTTGTTACTACCTGGAATACCAATCTGTTGTTGTTACTACCTGGAACACCAATCTGCTGTTGTTACTACCTGGAACACCAATCTGTTGTTGTTACTACCTGGAACACCAATCTGTTGTTGTTACTACCTGGACCCACCAATCTGTTGTTGTTACTTCCTGGAATACCAATCTGTTGTTGTTACTTCCTGAAAAAACAATCTGTTGTTGTTACTTCCTGGAATACCAATCTGTTGTTGTTACTACCTGGACCTACCAATCTGTTGTTGTTACTACCTGGAATACCAATCTGTTGTTGTTACTACCTGGAATACCAATCTGTTGTTGTTACTTCCTGGAAAACCAATCTGTTGTTGTTACTTCCTGGAATACCAATCTGTTGCTGTTACTTCCTGGAAAACCAATCTGTTGTTGTTACTACCTGGAATACCAATCTGTTGTTGTTACTTCCTGGAACACCAAACTGTTGTTGTTACTACCTGGACCCACCAATCTGTTGTTGTTACTACCTGTAACACCAATCTGTTGTTGTTACTACCTGGACCCACCAATCTGTTGTTGTTACTTCCTGGAATACCAATCTGTTGTTGTTACTTCCTGAAAAAACAATCTGTTGTTGTTACTACCTGGAATACCAATCTGTTGTTGTTACTTCCTGGAATACCAATCTGTTGTTGTTACTTCCTGGAAAACCAATCTGTTGTTGTTACTACCTGGAATACCAATCTGTTGTTGTTACTTCCTGGAATACCAATCTGTTGTTGTTACTTCCTGGAAAACCAATCTGTTGTTGTTACTACCTGGAATACCAATCTGTTGTTGTTACTACCTGGAACACCAATCTGCTGTTGTTACTACCTGGAACACCAATCTGTTGTTGTTACTACCTGGAACACCAATCTGTTGTTGTTACTACCTGGACCCACCAATCTGTTGTTGTTACTTCCTGGAATACCAATCTGTTGTTGTTACTTCCTGAAAAAACAATCTGTTGTTGTTACTACCTGGAATACCAATCTGTTGTTGTTACTTCCTGGAATACCAATCTGTTGTTGTTACTTCCTGGAAAACCAATCTGTTGTTGTTACTACCTGGAATACCAATCTGTTGTTGTTACTTCCTGGAATACCAATCTGTTGTTGTTACTTCCTGGAAAACCAATCTGTTGTTGTTACTACCTGGAATACCAATCTGTTGTTGTTACTACCTGGAACACCAATCTGCTGTTGTTACTACCTGGAACACCAATCTGTTGTTGTTACTACCTGGAATACCAATCTGTTGTTGTTACTATCTGGAACACCAATCTGTTGTTGTTACTTCCTGGAATACCAATCTGTTGTTGTTACTACCTGGACCTACCAATCTGTTGTTGTTACTACCTGGAATACCAATCTGTTGTTGTTACTACCTGGAACACCAATCTGTTGTTGTTACTACCTGGAATACCAATCTGTTGTTGTTACTACCTGGAACTACCAATCTGTTGTTGTTACTACCTGGAACACCAATCTGTTGTTGTTACTTCCTGGAATACCAATCTGTTGTTGTTACTTCCTGAAAAACCAATCTGTTGTTGTTACTACCTGGAACTACCAATCTGTTGTTGTTACTACCTGGAATACCAATCTCTTGTTGTTACTTCCTGGAATACCAATCTGTTGTTGTTACTATCTGGAACACCAATCTGTTGTTGTTACTTCCTGGAATACCAATCTGTTGTTGTTACTACCTGGACCTACCAATCTGTTGTTGTTACTACCTGGAATACCAATCTGTTGTTGTTACTACCTGGACCTACCAATCTGTTGTTGTTACTTCCTGGAATACCAATCTGTTGTTGTTACTTCCTGGAAAACCAATCTGTTGTTGTTACTACCTGGAATACCAATCTGTTGTTGTTACTTCCTGGAATACCAATCTGTTGTTGTTACTTCCTGGAAAACCAATCTGTTGTTGTTACTACCTGGAATACCAATCTGTTGTTGTTACTTCCTGGAATACCAATCTGTTGTTGTTACTTCCTGGAAAACCAATCTGTTGTTGTTACTACCTGGAATACCAATCTGTTGTTGTTACTACCTGGAACACCAATCTGCTGTTGTTACTACCTGGAACACCAATCTGTTGTTGTTACTACCTGGAACACCAATCTGTTGTTGTTACTACCTGGACCCACCAATCTGTTGTTGTTACTTCCTGGAATACCAATCTGTTGTTGTTACTTCCTGAAAAAACAATCTGTTGTTGTTACTACCTGGAATACCAATCTGTTGTTGTTACTACCTGGAACACCAATCTGCTGTTGTTACTACCTGGAACACCAATCTGTTGTTGTTACTACCTGGAACACCAATCTGTTGTTGTTACTACCTGGACCCACCAATCTGTTGTTGTTACTTCCTGGAATACCAATCTGTTGTTGTTACTTCCTGAAAAAACAATCTGTTGTTGTTACTTCCTGGAATACCAATCTGTTGTTGTTACTACCTGGACCTACCAATCTGTTGTTGTTACTACCTGGAATACCAATCTGTTGTTGTTACTACCTGGAATACCAATCTGTTGTTGTTACTTCCTGGAAAACCAATCTGTTGTTGTTACTTCCTGGAATACCAATCTGTTGCTGTTACTTCCTGGAAAACCAATCTGTTGTTGTTACTACCTGGAATACCAATCTGTTGTTGTTACTTCCTGGAACACCAAACTGTTGTTGTTACTACCTGGACCCACCAATCTGTTGTTGTTACTACCTGTAACACCAATCTGTTGTTGTTACTACCTGGACCCACCAATCTGTTGTTGTTACTTCCTGGAATACCAATCTGTTGTTGTTACTTCCTGAAAAAACAATCTGTTGTTGTTACTACCTGGAATACCAATCTGTTGTTGTTACTTCCTGGAATACCAATCTGTTGTTGTTACTTCCTGGAAAACCAATCTGTTGTTGTTACTACCTGGAATACCAATCTGTTGTTGTTACTTCCTGGAATACCAATCTGTTGTTGTTACTTCCTGGAAAACCAATCTGTTGTTGTTACTACCTGGAATACCAATCTGTTGTTGTTACTACCTGGAACACCAATCTGCTGTTGTTACTACCTGGAACACCAATCTGTTGTTGTTACTACCTGGAACACCAATCTGTTGTTGTTACTACCTGGACCCACCAATCTGTTGTTGTTACTTCCTGGAATACCAATCTGTTGTTGTTACTTCCTGAAAAAACAATCTGTTGTTGTTACTACCTGGAATACCAATCTGTTGTTGTTACTTCCTGGAATACCAATCTGTTGTTGTTACTTCCTGGAAAACCAATCTGTTGTTGTTACTACCTGGAATACCAATCTGTTGTTGTTACTTCCTGGAATACCAATCTGTTGTTGTTACTTCCTGGAAAACCAATCTGTTGTTGTTACTACCTGGAATACCAATCTGTTGTTGTTACTACCTGGAACACCAATCTGCTGTTGTTACTACCTGGAACACCAATCTGTTGTTGTTACTACCTGGAATACCAATCTGTTGTTGTTACTATCTGGAACACCAATCTGTTGTTGTTACTTCCTGGAATACCAATCTGTTGTTGTTACTACCTGGACCTACCAATCTGTTGTTGTTACTACCTGGAATACCAATCTGTTGTTGTTACTACCTGGAACACCAATCTGTTGTTGTTACTTCCTGGAATACCAATCTGTTGTTGTTACTATCTGGAACACCAATCTGTTGTTGTTACTTCCTGGAATACCAATCTGTTGTTGTTACTACCTGGACCTACCAATCTGTTGTTGTTACTACCTGGAATACCAATCTGTTGTTGTTACTACCTGGACCTACCAATCTGTTGTTGTTACTACCTGGAATACCAATCTGTTGTTGTTACTACCTGGAACTACCAATCTGTTGTTGTTACTACCTGGAACACCAATCTGTTGTTGTTACTTCCTGGAATACCAATCTGTTGTTGTTACTTCCTGAAAAACCAATCTGTTGTTGTTACTACCTGGAACTACCAATCTGTTGTTGTTACTACCTGGAATACCAATCTCTTGTTGTTACTTCCTGGAATACCAATCTGTTGTTGTTACTATCTGGAACACCAATCTGTTGTTGTTACTTCCTGGAATACCAATCTGTTGTTGTTACTACCTGGACCTACCAATCTGTTGTTGTTACTACCTGGAATACCAATCTGTTGTTGTTACTTCCTGGAATACCAATCTGTTGTTGTTACTTCCTGGAAAACCAATCTGTTGTTGTTACTACCTGGAATACCAATCTGTTGTTGTTACTTCCTGGAATACCAATCTGTTGTTGTTACTTCCTGGAAAACCAATCTGTTGTTGTTACTACCTGGAATACCAATCTGTTGTTGTTACTTCCTGGAATACCAATCTGTTGTTGTTACTTCCTGGAAAACCAATCTGTTGTTGTTACTACCTGGAATACCAATCTGTTGTTGTTACTACCTGGAACACCAATCTGCTGTTGTTACTACCTGGAACACCAATCTGTTGTTGTTACTACCTGGAACACCAATCTGTTGTTGTTACTACCTGGACCCACCAATCTGTTGTTGTTACTTCCTGGAATACCAATCTGTTGTTGTTACTTCCTGAAAAAACAATCTGTTGTTGTTACTACCTGGAATACCAATCTGTTGTTGTTACTACCTGGAACACCAATCTGCTGTTGTTACTACCTGGAACACCAATCTGTTGTTGTTACTACCTGGAACACCAATCTGTTGTTGTTACTACCTGGACCCACCAATCTGTTGTTGTTACTTCCTGGAATACCAATCTGTTGTTGTTACTTCCTGAAAAAACAATCTGTTGTTGTTACTACCTGGAATACCAATCTGTTGTTGTTACTTCCTGGAATACCAATCTGTTGTTGTTACTTCCTGGAAAACCAATCTGTTGTTGTTACTTCCTGGAATACCAATCTGTTGTTGTTACTTCCTGGAAAACCAATCTGTTGTTGTTACTACCTGGAATACCAATCTGTTGTTGTTACTACCTGGAACACCAATCTGCTGTTGTTACTACCTGGAACACCAATCTGTTGTTGTTAGTACCTGGAATACCAATCTGTTGTTGTTACTATCTGGAACACCAATCTGTTGTTGTTACTTCCTGGAATACCAATCTGTTGTTGTTACTACCTGGACCTACCAATCTGTTGTTGTTACTACCTGGAATACCAATCTGTTGTTGTTACTACCTGGAACACCAATCTGTTGTTGTTACTTCCTGGAATACCAATCTGTTGTTGTTACAACCTGGACCTACCAATCTGTTGTTGTTACTACCTGGAATACCAATCTGTTGTTGTTACTACCTGGACCTACCAATCTGTTGTTGTTACTACCTGGAATACCAATCTGTTGTTGTTACTACCTGGAACTACCAATCTGTTGTTGTTACTACCTGGAACACCAATCTGTTGTTGTTACTACCTGGAATACCAATCTGTTGTTGTTACTTCCTGGAATACCAATCTGTTGTTGTTACTATCTGGAACACCAATCTGTTGTTGTTACTTCCTGGAATACCAATCTGTTGTTGTTACTACCTGGACCTACCAATCTGTTGTTGTTACTACCTGAAAAAACAATCTGTTGTTGTTACTACCTGGAATACCAATCTGTTGTTGTTACTTCCTGGAATACCAATCTGTTGTTGTTACTTCCTGGAAAACCAATCTGTTGTTGTTACTACCTGGAATACCAATCTGTTGTTGTTACTACCTGGAACACCAATCTGTTGTTGTTACTACCTGGACCTACCAATCTGTTGTTGTTACTACCTGGAATACCAATCTGTTGTTGTTACTTCCTGGACCTACCAATCTGTTGTTGTTACTACCTGGAATACCAATCTGTTGTTGTTACTTCCTGAAAAACCAATCTGTTGTTGTTACTACCTGGAATACCAATCTGTTGTTGTTACTACCTGGAATACCAATCTGTTGTTGTTAATACCTGGAATACCAATCTGTTGTTGTTACTACCTGGAATACCAATCTGTTGTTGTTACTTCCTGGAATACCAATCTGTTGTTGTTACTTCCTGGAATACCAATCTGTTGTTGTTACTACCTGGAATACCAATCTGTTGTTGTTACTACCTGGAACACCAATCTGTTGTTGTTACTACCTGGACCTACCAATCTGTTGTTGTTACTACCTGGAATACCAATCTGTTGTTGTTACTTCCTGGACCTACCAATCTGTTGTTGTTACTACCTGGAATACCAATCTGTTGTTGTTACTTCCTGGACCTACCAATCTATTGTTGTTACTACCTGGAATACCAATCTGTTGTTGTTACTTACTGGACCTACCAATCTGTTGTTGTTACTTCCTGGAATACCAATCTGTTGTTGTTACTACCTGGAATACCAATCTGTTGTTGTTACTACCTGGAATACCAATCTGTTGTTGTTACTACCTGGAATACCAATCTGTTGTTGTTACTTCCTGGACCTACCAATCTGTTGTTGTTACTACCTGGAATACCAATCTGTTGTTGTTACTACCTGGAATACCAATCTGTTGTTGTTACTACCTGGAATACCAATCTGTTGTTGTTACTACCTGGACCTACCAATCTGTTGTTGTTACTTCCTGGAATACCAATCTGTTGTTGTTACTACCTGGAATACCAATTGGTTTTGAAGTATTGAAACAAACCCATATGGATTTGAATGAAAAGTATTACAATAAACATGAAAAGGTGAATGTAAGAAGTGTCAGGCTCTGGCCATAGAGAAGCCTTTTGCTTCTCTATGTAACCATGGTCAGAGTCTGACAGGTCTATTCTTTCTGTTTCTGGTGGTGGTTTGTGTTGGATCCCTAATTAGAGGCAGCTGTAGTGCATCGTCTGTAATTAGGGATCCTACATAGGTTGGTAGATTTTCACACAGGGTTGTGGGTCGTCCCGGTGACAGTCAGTGTGCACAGTTAATACGTCCGTTCATTCGTGTTTGTCTTTTGGTAACGTGACGTTTGTACATTGTGTGTTTGTTTTGTTTAGTTAGTTCCTACATTATGAGTTGGTTTTATACATAGTATAAAATAAATGTGGAACTGCTATCCCTGCGCTGCGTCTTGGTCTCTCCACACACAACCGTGACAAGAAAAGACCATTTCAAATAGTCTGCTCTTATTAAGCATCATATAAACAATGAAACTACTCTGGTTAAACTACTCTGATTAAACTACTCTGGTTAAACTACTCTGTAATGTAACATATGTACGTGCAGTATGATTGTCTTACTTTGCGATGAGGTAATTCAAGGAGAGCCTCAAGATGGCCAAGGAGAGGAACATGGGTACGGCCCAGCCATGCCACGCAGCATTCATGTATATCTCAGACAGGAAGAAATACAAATGACATTCATTATTTTAGGAAGTACATAGCCTACATCCTTTTCCTCACAATCAACAGATTTAATATACAAGTCTTTCAAATGACAAGCACTACTGAATATAGTGGGAGATTTGGGACATCGAATGAGAGGAACTTGAAGAGAATCTCTATAGAACGTGTCTTGAGATAATGTTTACAGTAGTCCAACTCATAGGACAGCTCACTAAAGGGATAGTTCACCCAAGTTACATGTTTCTGTCCTTATCCTGTAAGCAATCTATGGACAAGGTATGACAGCAACCCATGCTTTGGTTTTGTTTACCTGGCCCTGTTTCCAAATGCTAACTTTGTATATTTGTGACACTGGTTCATGTCCAAATCATCCTAAAGTTTCTCTAATTAATTGTGTAGCTAAATGAAGTTACTTCTAGATTATTTGGATTTGGACTTGCATATCCCTTTAAAAAGACAGATGGGAGCAGTCGTACTCACTATGAAAGAAATAGCGGAGGTGTACACTGAGTGCCAGTTGGATAAGGCCGAGAGGTTCCTCATGAAGTTAGTGACAGGTCTGGCACCTCGCTCTGGAAAAATGCAAATCAGTCATCAATATCTGACAACAACAGAGGATCAACGGCAGAAGGCATGACTGTTCTGAGTGGGTGTTAATATATAAATACTCACTGAGCCGCCTCATGTTTTCTGTTAGCCTGGAGAGAGGGACATAATGGTAGATGTTACAACAGGAACTTTAGCATGCACTTTACACAGACACCACACCACCCCACCACACCACACCACACCCCACCACACCACACCACACCACACCACCACACCCCATCACACCCCATCACACCCCATCACCCCACCCCACCACCCCACCACACCCCATCACCCCACCACACCACACCCCATCACCCCACCACCCCACCACACCCCATCACACCACACCACACCCCATCACACCACCACACCACACCCCATCACCCCACCACCCCACCACACCACACCCCATCACCCCACCACCCCACCACCCCACCACACCCCATCACACCACACCCCATCACACCCCATCACACCACCCCACCCTACCCCACCACACCACCCCATCACACCCCACCACACCATCACACCCCACCACACCCCACCCCACCACACCACCCCACACCACACCCCATCACACCCCACCACACCCCATCACACCACCCCACCCCACCCCACCACACCCCACCCCATCACACCACCCCACACCCCACCATCTGCCGTCTCTGTCTGTGTCTGTCTCTGTCTGTCTCTGTCTGTCTCTGTCTGTCTCTGTCTGTCTCTGTCTGTCTCTGTCTGTCTCTGCCGTCTCTGTCTGTCTCTGTCTGTCTCTGTCGTGTCTGTCTAGTCTGCCGTCTCTGCCGTCTCTGCCGTCTCTGCCGTCTCTGTCTGTCTCTGTCTGTCTCTGCCGTCTCTGCCGTCTCTGCCGTCTCTGCCGTCTCTGCCGTCTCTGTCTGTCTCTGTCTGTCTCTGCCGTCTCTGCCGTCTCTGCCGTCTCTGTCTGTCTCTGCCCGTCTCTGCCCGTCTCTGCCCGTCTCTGCCCGTCTCTGCCCGTCTCTGCCCGTCTCTGCCCGTCTCTGCCTGTCTCTGTCGTCTCTGTCGTCTCTGTCTGTCTCTGTCTGTCTCTGCCGTCTCTGTCTGTCTCTGTCTGTCTCTGTCTGTCTCTGTCGTCTCTGCCGTCTCTGCCGTCTCTGTCGTCTCTGTCTGTCTCTGTCTGTCTCTGTCTGTCTCTGTCTGTCTCTGTTGTCTCTGTTGTCTCTGCCGTCTCTGCCGTCTCTGCCGTCTCTGCCGTCTCTGTCTGTCTCTGCCTGTCTCTGCCTGTCTCTGCCCGTCTCTGCCCGTCTCTGTCCGTCTCTGCCGTCTCTGTCTGTCTCTGCCGTCTCTGCCGTCTCTGTCTGTCTCTGCCTGTCTCTGCCTGTCTCTGTCGTCTCTGTCTGTCTCTGTCGTCTCTGTCTGTCTCTGTCTGTCTCTGCCGTCTCTGTCGTCTCTGCCGTCTCTGTCTGTCTCTGCCGTCTCTGCCGTCTCTGTCGTCTCTGTCTGTCTCTGTCTGTCTCTGTCTGCCGTCTCTGCCTGTCTCTGCCTGTCTCTGTCTGTCTCTGTCTGTCTCTGTCGTGTCTGTCTGTCTGTCTCTGTCGTGTCTGTCTGTCTCTGTCTGTCTGTCTCTGTCTGTCTGTCTCTGTCTGTCTGTCTCTGTCTGTCTGTCTCTGTCTGTCTCTGTCTGTCTCTGTCGTGTCTGCCGTCTCGGTCTGTCTCGGTCTGTCTCTGTCTAGTCTGTCTGTCTCTGTCTGTCTCTGTCTGTCTCTGCCGTGTCTCTGTCTGTCTCTGCCGTGTCTCTGCCGTGTCTCTGCCGTGTCTCTGCCGTGTCTCTGCCGTGTCTCTGCCGTGTCTCTGTCTGTCTCTGTCTGTCTCTGTCCGTCTCTGTCTGTCTCTGTCCGTCTCTGTCCGTCTCGGTCCGTCTCGGTCCGTCTCGGTCCGTCTCGGTCCGTCTCTGTCTGTGTCTGTCTGTGTCTGTCTAGTCTGTCTAGTCTGTCTAGTCCGTCTCTGTCCGTCTCTGTCCGTCTCTGTCCGTCTCTGTCCGTCTCTGTCCGTCTCTGTCCGTCTCTGTCCGTCTCTGTCCGTCTCTGTCTGTCTCTGTCGTCTCTGTCGTCTCTGTCGTCTCCCGTTGTCTCGGTCTGTCTCTGATCTGTGTTTAGCAGCAAAATTAATCCAGCTAGCTTAAAGTGGAGTAAAGAGGAGTATGATGTAATCAGCTGCATCTATATACTGATCTAAGATCAGTGTGGAGTTTACCCCCTAATGGTTAGGGTTAGAATTGGGGGATTGTGAAGCTGATCCTAAATCAGTGCCCAAGGGCAATGTCTGCAGGGAATTGTAGTGTGGTCCAGCCACCACCAGAGGGCACAGACACTGTATTCACACCCTGTGGTTAATCTACCATACATTACCTCCTATTAGCCCAGACAGGCAGGGCCTACCAGCCAATCAAATGTCTGAACAACACCCTATGTTTCTGTGAGTGTTACATGGTTTCACTCCGTTTTAAAATAGTTTTGTTCCTGCTGAAAAGCACCCTGGTTATGTGGCTCATGCAGCACCCTGGTTATGTGGCTCATGCAGCACCCTGGTTATGTGGCTCATGCAGCACCCTGGTTATGTGGCTCATGCAGCACCCTGGTTATGTGGCTCATGCAGCACCCTGGTTATGTGGCTCATGCAGCACCCTGGTTATGTGGCTCATGCAGCACCCTGGTTATGTGGCTCATGCAGTGATGTGCAACGTATATAGAACGTCCAGATGTCTTGTCTGTATAGAATTCACATCACTACAGTTAAGGTTAGGGTCAAAAAACACATACTGTTTATGTGAGCAGAACCGTACTGGCCATGTGGGGTGCAACAAACACACAACATTCAGATCCTGACTACTACAACACAGCCTCTCAGTGTGACTGATGTTTGCACCACCTAGTTCAGTACTCACCTTTTAGTGCATAGAAATAAGATTACAAGAACCAACATTCCCATTTAAACCAATGTTCCATGATAGGTGGACCCATTCATTCTATTGTACTTCTATGGTTTTGACAACCCATGGCAGGAATACAACGTACCTTTTAGCACTTAGTGGTTCCTCAGCCTCCACAGTGTTCTCCTCCGGGACGAAGTGGAAGTCTTCTATGTAGACCCCCACCCTGTCGTAGAGCCACCTCCACGCCCGCAAGTACAGGGTCTCCCCCTGCAGCGGCTTCTCTTTGTCTGGAGGGGCAGAGTTGGTACAAAGTTGAAGGTTATGTTGTCATTAGGCTTCTTCTTTGTGTGTTTTAAGTTATTGCATACATGGAAGAGTACTCATGTTTGTACTGTATCTTGTTACTGAAATAAATATACATTCAAAAAACAGAGAAAGAGGTTACAGGCATCACAGGTTTATAATGAGTACAGTGAAGTTACAGGCATCACAGGTTTATAATGAGTACAGTGAAGTTACAGGCATCACAGGTTTATAATGAGTACAGTGAAGTTACAGGCATCACAGGTTTATAATGAGTACAGTGAAGTTACAGGTTTATGATGAGTACAGTGAAGTTACATCTCCCAGTTAAGAAGTTGGTTTAATTTAGAGTTAATACCAAAGAGCCATTAACCCAAATGACACACTGAGCTCCTGGTGTGTCTGTTACGCACACATACACACTTACATCTGGCGAGGCTGCTCTAACTAACACCGTGGGCCTGTCTGGCCTAGATTAAACCTAGCTCACTTCCTGAAATAACACCCTTGCCAGTGTCACCAGCACCTGAAGCTACTAGACGAAGAACTGGTTCTGGAACCCTAAAAGAGTGATCTGAAACCCTAAAAGAATAATCTGGAACCCTAAAAGAATAATCTGGAACCCTAAAAGAATAATCTGGAACCCAAAAAGAATAATCTGGAACACTCAAAGAATGATCAAGATTTTTGCTTTTACAAAGCAATTCTTCTACAGCTCCTCTCCGCCGTCCCACGCCGTCCCACGCCGTCCCACGCACACAAACAGTTCTTCCAGGCTGCCTGGCAGTAATCTGTGCTCCACACACACACTAAAATATCTCTGGTAATGAGGATGTGTTTTGCACTAAACACTGCTATTAAAGCTGCCTGTCCTTACTGTTGGGTTAGAGTTTTAAAATTAATGGGGAAACCGTGTGTGAGGGGAAAAAATATTTTTGAAGCAATTGTTTTGATATGAGAATATCTGTTCTTCATCAAATCAAATCAAGTTTTATTGGTCACATACACATATTTAGCAGATGTTATTGAGGGTGTAGAGAAATGCTTTTGTTCATAGCTTCCAATTATTTAACCTTTATTTAACTAGGCAAGTCAGTTAAGAACAAATTCATATTTACAATGACGGCCTACCCCGGCCAAACCCAGACAATGCTGGGCCAATTGTGCGCCGACCTATGGGACTACCAATCACGGTCGGATGTGATACAGCCTGTCAATATGTGAAATCCCCCATTCTCCACCATCCTGAATCTCCACACACTGGCACTGTAAACACACAAATCCTCATATCCCAGTCGCTATAGTCAGAGCCCTGCTCTGTCATCTGGCCTTTTCCCTTCCAGTCAGCTCTACAGTCTCACCGGACTCCCTCTGGCTTCAACCTGACTCCTGGATGCCTTCCCACAGTCTCTCAGTCCCTGGCTGCCATGTGGCCCAAAAACCCTTTTATTTCACTGATCTATTGGAGTTACTGCTGTTTCTGACAAAGGTTTCTACTGACTCAAAGCTTGAAAGCTTAGCTGGTTAAATACTGAAACTGGCATCGGATTAAGTGACTTTTCTACAGATTGAAAGCTTAGCTGGTTAAATACTGAAACTGGCATCGGATTTAAGTGACTTTTCTACAGATTGAAAGCTTAGCTGGTTAAATACTGAAACGGGCATCGGATTTAAGTGACTTTTCTACAGATTGAAAGCTTAGCTGGTTAAATACTGAAACTGGCATCGGATTTAAGTGACTTTTCTACAAATTGAAAGCTTAGCTGGTGAAATACTGAAACTGGCATCGGATTTAAGTGACTTTTCTACAGATTGAAAGCTTAGCTGGTGAAATACTGAAACTGGCATCGGATTTAAGTGACTTTTCTACAGATTGAAAGCTTAGCTGGTTAAATACTGAAACGGGCATCGGATTTAAGTGACTTTTCTACAGATTGAAAGCTTAGCTGGTTAAATACTGAAACGGGCATCGGATTTAAGTGACTTTTCTACAGATTGAAAGTTTAGCTGGTTAAATTACTGAAATTGGCATGGGATTTAAGTGATTTTTCTACAGATTGAAAGCTTAGCTGGTTAAATACTAAAACTAGCATTGGATTTAAGTGACTTTTCTGCAAATTGAAAGCATAGCTGGTTAAATACTGAAACTGGCATCGGATTTAAGTTACTTTTCTACAGATTGAAAGTTTAGCTGGTTAAATACTGAAACTGGCATCGGATTTAAGTTACTTTTCTACAGATTGAAAGCTTAGCTGGTTAAATACTGAAACGGGCACCGGATTTAAATTACTTTTCTACAGATTGAAAGCTTAGCTGGTTAAATTCTGAAACTGGCATCGGATTTAAGTGACTTTTCTACAGATTGAAAGCTTAGCTGGTTAAATACTGAAACTGGCATCGGATTTAAGTGACTTTTCTACGGGATTGAAAGCTTAGCTGGTTAAATACTGAAACGGGCATCGGATTTAAGTTACTTTTCTACAGATTGAAAGCTTAGCTGGTTAAATACTGAAACTGGCATCGGATTTAAGTGACTTTTCTACAGATTGAAAGCTTAGCTGGTTAAATACTGAAACTGGCATCGGATTTAAGTGACTTTTCTACAGATTGAAAGCTTAGCTGGTTAAATACTGAAACTGGCATCGGATTTAAGTGACCTTTCTACAGATTGAAAGCTTAGCTGGTTAAATACTGAAACTGGCATCGGATTTAAGTAATTTTTCTACAGATTGAAAGCTTAGCTGGATAAATACTAAAACTGGCATCGGATTTAAGTGACTTTTCTACAGATTGAAAGCTTAGCTGGTTAAATACTGAAATGGGCATCGGATTTAAGTGACTTTTCTACAAATTGAAAGCTTAGCTGGTTAAATACTGAAACTGGCATCGGATTTAAGTGACTTTTCTACAGATTGAAAGCTTAGCTGGTTAAATACTGAAACTGGCATCGGATTTAAGTGACTTTTCTACAGATTGAAAGTTTAGCTGGTGAAATACTGAAACGGGCATCGGATTTAAGTGACTTTTCTACAGATTGAAAGTTTAGCTGGTTAAATACTGAAACTGGCATCGGATTTAAGTTACTTTTCTACAGATTGAAAGCTTAGCTGGTTAAATACTGAAACTGGCATCGGATTTAAGTTACTTTTCTACAGATTGAAAGTTAAGCTGGTTAAATACTGAAACTGGCATCGGATTTAAGTGACTTTTCTACAGATTGAAAGTTTAGCTGGTTAAATACTGAAACTGGCATCGGATTTAAGTGACTTTTCTACAAATTGAAAGTTTAGCTGGTTAAATACTGAAACTGGCATCGGATTTAAGGTACTTTTCTACAGATTGAAAGTTTAGCTGGTTAAATACTGAAACTGGCATCGGATTTAAGTGACTTTTCTACAGATTGAAAGTTCAGCTGGTTAAATACTGAAACGGGCATCGGATTTAAGTGACTTTTCTACAGATTGAAAGCTTAGCTGGTTAAATTCTGAAACTGGCATCGGATTTAAGTGACTTTTCTACAGATTGAAAGCTTAGCTGGTTAAATTCTGAAACTGGCATCGGATTTAAGTGACTTTTCTACAGATTGAAAGCTTAGCTGGTTAAATACTGAAACTGGCATCGGATTTAAGTGACTTTTCTACAGATTGAAAGCTTAGCTGGTTAAATACTGAAACGGGCATCGGATTTAAGTGACTTTTCTACAGATTGAAAGCTTAGCTGGTTAAATACTGAAACGGGCATCGGATTTAAGTGACTTTTCTACAGATTGAAAGCTTAGCTGGTTAAATACTGAAACGGGCATCGGATTTAAGTGACTTTTCTACAGATTGAAAGCTTAGCTGGTTAAATACTGAAACTGGCATCGGATTTAAGTGACCTTTCTACAGATTGAAAGCTTAGCTGGTTAAATACTGAAACTGGCATCGGATTTAAGTGACTTTTCTACAGATTGAAAGCTTAGCTGGTTAAATACTGAAACTGGCATCGGATTTAAGTGACTTTTCTACAGATTGAAAGCTTAGCTGGTTAAATACTGAAACTGGCATCGGATTTAAGTGACTTTTCTACAAATTGAAAGTTTAGCTGGTGAAATACTGAAACTGGCATCGGATTTAAGTGACTTTTCTACAAATTGAAAGTTTAGCTGGTGAAATACTGAAACTGGCATCGGATTTAAGTGACTTTTCTACAGATTGAAAGCTTAGCTGGTTAAATACTGAAACGGGCATCGGATTTAAGTGACTTTTCTACAGATTGAAAGCTTAGCTGGTTAAATACTGAAACGGGCATCGGATTTAAGTGACTTTTCTACAGATTGAAAGCTTAGCTGGTGAAATACTGAAACTGGCATCGGATTTAAGTGACTTTTCTACAAATTGAAAGCTTAGCTGGTGAAATACTGAAACTGGCATCGGATTTAAGTGACTTTTCTACAGATTGAAAGCTTAGCTGGTTAAATACTGAAACGGGCATCGGATTTAAGTGACTTTTCTACAGATTGAAAGCTTAGCTGGTTAAATACTGAGACGGGCATCGGATTTAAGTGACTTTTCTACAGATTGAAAGCTTAGCTGGTTAAATACTGAAACGGGAATCGGATTTAAGTGACTTTTCTACAGATTGAAAGCTTAGCTGGTTAAATACTGAAACTGGCATCGGATTTAAGTGACTTTTCTACAGATTGAAAGCTTAGCTGGTTAAATATTGAAACTGGCATCGGATTTAAGTGACTTTTCTACAGATTGAAAGCTTAGCTGGTTAAATACTGAAACTGGCATCGGATTTAAGTGACTTTTCTACAGATTGAAAGCTTAGCTGGTTAAATACTGAAACTGGCATCGGATTTAAGTGACTTTTCTACAGATTGAAAGTTTAGCTGGTTAAATACTGAAACTGGCATCGGATTTAAGTGACTTTTCTACAGATTGAAAGCTTAGCTGGTTAAATATTGAAACTGGCATCGGATTTAAGTGACTTTTCTACAGATTGAAAGCTTAGCTGGTTAAATACTGAAACTGGCATCGGATTTAAGTTACTTTTCTACAGATTGAAAGCTTAGCTGGTTAAATACTGAAACTGGCATCGGATTTAAGTGACTTTTCTACCGATTGAAAGCTTAGCTGGTTAAATACTGAAACGGGCATCGGATTTAAGTTACTTTTCTACAGATTGAAAGCTTAGCTGGTTAAATACTGAAACGGGCATCGGATTTAAGTGACATTTCTACAGATTGAAAGCTTAGCTGGTTAAATACTGAAACTGGCATCGGATTTAAGTGACTTTTCTACAGATTGAAAGTTTAGCTGGTTAAATACTGAAACTGGCATCGGATTTAAGTTACTTTTCTACAGATTTAAAGCTTAGCTGGTTAAATACTGAAACTGGCATCGGATTTAAGTTACTTTTCTACAGATTGAAAGTTTAGCTGGTTAAATACTGAAACTGGCATCGGATTTAAGTGACTTTTCTACAGATTGAAAGCTTAGCTGGTTAAATACTGAAACGGGCATCGGATTTAAGTGACTTTTCTACAGATTGAAAGCTTAGCTGGTTAAATTCTGAAACTGGCATCGGATTTAAGTGACTTTTCTACAGATTGAAAGCTTAGTTGGTTAAATACTGAAACTGGCATCGGATTTAAGTGACAATTCTACAGATTGAAAGCTTAGCTGGTTAAATACTGAAACTGGCATCGGATTTAAGTAATTTTTCTACAGATTGAAAGCTTAGCTGGTTAAATACTAAAACTGGCATCGGATTTAAGTGACTTTTCTACAGATTGAAAGCTTAGCTGGTTAAATACTGAAACTGGCATCGGATTTAAGTGACTTTTCTACAGATTGAAAGCTTAGCTGGTTAAATACTGAAACTGGCATCGGATTTAAGTGACTTTTCTACAGATTGAAAGCTTAGCTGGTTAAATACTGAAACTGGCATCGGATTTAAGTTACTTTTCTACAGATTGAAAGCTTAGCTGGTTAAATACTGAAACTGGCATCGGATTTAAGTTACTTTTCTACAGATTGAAAGCTTAGCTGGTTAAATACTGAAACTGGCATCGGATTTAAGTGACTTTTCTACCGATTGAAAGCTTAGCTGGTTAAATACTGAAACGGGCATTGGATTTAAGTTACTTTTCTACAGATTGAAAGCTTAGCTGGTTAAATACTGAAACAGGCATCGGATTTAAGTGACTTTTCTACAGATTGAAAGCTTAGCTGGTTAAATACTGAAACTGGCATCGGATTTAAGTGACTTTTCTACAGATTGAAAGCTTAGCTGGTTAAATACTGAAACTGGCATCGGATTTAAGTGACTTTTCTACAGATTGAAAGCTTAGCTGGTTAAATACTGAAACTGGCATCGGATTTAAGTGACCTTTCTACAGATTGAAAGCTTAGCTGGTTAAATACTGAAACTGGCATCGGATTTAAGTAATTTCTCTACAGATTGAAAGCTTAGCTGGTTAAATACTAAAACTGGCATCGGATTTAAGTGACTTTTCTACAGATTGAAAGCTTAGCTGGTTAAATACTGAAACGGGCATCGGATTTAAGTGACTTTTCTACAGATTGAAAGCTTAGCTGGTTAAATACTGAAACTGGCATTGGATTTCAGTTACTTTTCTACAGATTGAAAGCTTAGCTGGTTAAATACTGAAACTGGCATCGGATTTAAGTGACTTTTCTACAGATTGAAAGCTTAGCTGGTTAAATATTGAAACTGGCATCGGATTTAAGTGACTTTTCTACAGATTGAAAGCTTAGCTGGTTAAATACTGAAACTGGCATTGGATTTAAGTGACTTTTCTACAGATTGAAAGCTTAGCTGGTTAAATACTGAAATGGGCATCGGATTTAAGTGACTTTTCTACAGATTGAAAGTTTAGCTGGATAAATTACTGAAATTGGCATGGGATTTAAGTGATTTTTCTACAGATTGAAAGCTTAGCTGGTTAAATACTAAAACTAGCATCGGATTTAAGTGACTTTTCTACAGATTGAAAGCTTAGCTGGTTAAATACTGAAATGGGCATCGGATTTAAGTGACTTTTCTACAAATTGAAAGCTTAGCTGGTTAAATACTGAAACTGGCATCGGATTTAAGTTACTTTTCTACAGATTGAAAGCTTAGCTGGTTAAATACTGAATATGGCATCGGATTTAAGTTACTTTTCTACAGATTGAAAGCTTAGCTGGTTAAATACTGAAACGGGCATCGGATTTAAGTGACTTTTCTACAGATTGAAAGCTTAGCTGGTTAAATACTGAGACGGGCATCGGATTTAAGTGACTTTTCTACAGATTGAAAGCTTAGCTGGTTAAATACTGAAACGGGAATCGGATTTAAGTGACTTTTCTACAGATTGAAAGCTTAGCTGGTTAAATACTGAAACTGGCATCGGATTTAAGTGACTTTTCTACAGATTGAAAGCTTAGCTGGTTAAATATTGAAACTGGCATCGGATTTAAGTGACTTTTCTACAGATTGAAAGCTTAGCTGGTTAAATACTGAAACTGGCATCGGATTTAAGTGACTTTTCTACAGATTGAAAGCTTAGCTGGTTAAATACTGAAACTGGCATCGGATTTAAGTGACTTTTCTACAGATTGAAAGTTTAGCTGGTTAAATACTGAAACTGGCATCGGATTTAAGTGACTTTTCTACAGATTGAAAGCTTAGCTGGTTAAATATTGAAACTGGCATCGGATTTAAGTGACTTTTCTACAGATTGAAAGCTTAGCTGGTTAAATACTGAAACTGGCATCGGATTTAAGTTACTTTTCTACAGATTGAAAGCTTAGCTGGTTAAATACTGAAACTGGCATCGGATTTAAGTGACTTTTCTACCGATTGAAAGCTTAGCTGGTTAAATACTGAAACGGGCATCGGATTTAAGTTACTTTTCTACAGATTGAAAGCTTAGCTGGTTAAATACTGAAACGGGCATCGGATTTAAGTGACATTTCTACAGATTGAAAGCTTAGCTGGTTAAATACTGAAACTGGCATCGGATTTAAGTGACTTTTCTACAGATTGAAAGTTTAGCTGGTTAAATACTGAAACTGGCATCGGATTTAAGTTACTTTTCTACAGATTTAAAGCTTAGCTGGTTAAATACTGAAACTGGCATCGGATTTAAGTTACTTTTCTACAGATTGAAAGTTTAGCTGGTTAAATACTGAAACTGGCATCGGATTTAAGTGACTTTTCTACAGATTGAAAGCTTAGCTGGTTAAATACTGAAACGGGCATCGGATTTAAGTGACTTTTCTACAGATTGAAAGCTTAGCTGGTTAAATTCTGAAACTGGCATCGGATTTAAGTGACTTTTCTACAGATTGAAAGCTTAGTTGGTTAAATACTGAAACTGGCATCGGATTTAAGTGACAATTCTACAGATTGAAAGCTTAGCTGGTTAAATACTGAAACTGGCATCGGATTTAAGTAATTTTTCTACAGATTGAAAGCTTAGCTGGTTAAATACTAAAACTGGCATCGGATTTAAGTGACTTTTCTACAGATTGAAAGCTTAGCTGGTTAAATACTGAAACTGGCATCGGATTTAAGTGACTTTTCTACAGATTGAAAGCTTAGCTGGTTAAATACTGAAACTGGCATCGGATTTAAGTGACTTTTCTACAGATTGAAAGCTTAGCTGGTTAAATACTGAAACTGGCATCGGATTTAAGTTACTTTTCTACAGATTGAAAGCTTAGCTGGTTAAATACTGAAACTGGCATCGGATTTAAGTTACTTTTCTACAGATTGAAAGCTTAGCTGGTTAAATACTGAAACTGGCATCGGATTTAAGTGACTTTTCTACCGATTGAAAGCTTAGCTGGTTAAATACTGAAACGGGCATTGGATTTAAGTTACTTTTCTACAGATTGAAAGCTTAGCTGGTTAAATACTGAAACAGGCATCGGATTTAAGTGACTTTTCTACAGATTGAAAGCTTAGCTGGTTAAATACTGAAACTGGCATCGGATTTAAGTGACTTTTCTACAGATTGAAAGCTTAGCTGGTTAAATACTGAAACTGGCATCGGATTTAAGTGACTTTTCTACAGATTGAAAGCTTAGCTGGTTAAATACTGAAACTGGCATCGGATTTAAGTGACCTTTCTACAGATTGAAAGCTTAGCTGGTTAAATACTGAAACTGGCATCGGATTTAAGTAATTTCTCTACAGATTGAAAGCTTAGCTGGTTAAATACTAAAACTGGCATCGGATTTAAGTGACTTTTCTACAGATTGAAAGCTTAGCTGGTTAAATACTGAAACGGGCATCGGATTTAAGTGACTTTTCTACAGATTGAAAGCTTAGCTGGTTAAATACTGAAACTGGCATTGGATTTCAGTTACTTTTCTACAGATTGAAAGCTTAGCTGGTTAAATACTGAAACTGGCATCGGATTTAAGTGACTTTTCTACAGATTGAAAGCTTAGCTGGTTAAATATTGAAACTGGCATCGGATTTAAGTGACTTTTCTACAGATTGAAAGCTTAGCTGGTTAAATACTGAAACTGGCATTGGATTTAAGTGACTTTTCTACAGATTGAAAGCTTAGCTGGTTAAATACTGAAATGGGCATCGGATTTAAGTGACTTTTCTACAGATTGAAAGTTTAGCTGGATAAATTACTGAAATTGGCATGGGATTTAAGTGATTTTTCTACAGATTGAAAGCTTAGCTGGTTAAATACTAAAACTAGCATCGGATTTAAGTGACTTTTCTACAGATTGAAAGCTTAGCTGGTTAAATACTGAAATGGGCATCGGATTTAAGTGACTTTTCTACAAATTGAAAGCTTAGCTGGTTAAATACTGAAACTGGCATCGGATTTAAGTTACTTTTCTACAGATTGAAAGCTTAGCTGGTTAAATACTGAATATGGCATCGGATTTAAGTTACTTTTCTACAGATTGAAAGCTTAGCTGGTTAAATACTGAAACGGGCATCGGATTTAAATTACTTTTCTACAGATTGAAAGCTTAGCTGGTTAAATTCTGAAACTGGCATAGGATTTAAGTGACTTTTCTACAGATTGAAAGCTTAGCTGGTTAAATACTGAAACTGGCATCGGATTTAAGTGACTTTTCTACGGGATTGAAAGCTTAGCTGGTTAAATACTGAAACGGGCATCGGATTTAAGTTACTTTTCTACAGATTGAAAGCTTAGCTGGTTAAATACTGAAACTGGCATCGGATTTAAGTGACTTTTCTACAAATTGAAAGCTTAGCTGGTGAAATACTGAAACTGGCATCGGATTTAAGTGACTTTTCTACAGATTGAAAGCTTAGCTGGTTAAATACTGAAACTGGCATCGGATTTAAGTGACTTTTCTACAAATTGAAAGCTTAGCTGGTGAAATACTGAAACTGGCATCGGATTTAAGTGACTTTTCTACAGATTGAAAGCTTAGCTGGTTAAATACTGAAACGGGCATCGGATTTAAGTGACTTTTCTACAGATTGAAAGCTTAGCTGGTTAAATACTGAAACGGGCATCGGATTTAAGTGACTTTTCTACAGATTGAAAGCTTAGCTGGTGAAATACTGAAACTGGCATCGGATTTAAGTGACTTTTCTACATATTGAAAGCTTAGCTGGTTAAATACTGAAACGGGCATCGGATTTAAGTGACTTTTCTACAAATTGAAAGCTTAGCTGGTTAAATACTGAAACTGGCATCGGATTTAAGTGACTTTTCTACAGATTGAAAGCTTAGCTGGTTAAATACTGAAACTGGCATCGGATTTAAGTGACTTTTCTACAGATTGAAAGCTTAGCTGGTTAAATACTGAAACTGGCATCGGATTTAAGTGACTTTTCTACAGATTGAAAGCTTAGCTGGTTAAATACTGAAACTGGCATCGGATTTAAGTGACTTTTCTACAGATTGAAAGCTTAGCTGGTTAAATACTGAAACTGGCATCGGATTTAAGTTACTTTTCTACAGATTGAAAGCTTAGCTGGTTAAATACTGAAACTGGCATCGGATTTAAGTGACTTTTCTACAGATTGAAAGCTTAGCTGGTTAAATACTGAAACAAGCATCGGATTTAAGTGACTTTTCTACAGATTGAAAGCTTAGCTGGTTAAATATTGAAACTGGCATCGGATTTAAGTGACTTTTCTACAGATTGAAAGCTTAGCTGGTTAAATACTGAAACGGGCATCGGATTTAAGTTACTTTTCTACAGATTGAAAGCTTAGCTGGTTAAATTCTGAAACTGGCATCGGATTTAAGTGACTTTTCTACAGATTGAAAGCTTAGCTGGTTAAATACTGAAACTGGCATCGGATTTAAGTGACTTTTCTACAGATTGAAAGCTTAGCTGGTTAAATACTGAAACGGGCATCGGATTTAAGTGACTTTTCTACAAATTGAAAGCTTAGCTGGTTAAATACTGAAACTGGCATCGGATTTAAGTGACTTTTCTACAGATTGAAAGCTTAGCTGGTTAAATACTGAAACTGGCATCGGATTTAAGTGACTTTTCTACAGATTGAAAGCTTAGCTGGTTAAATACTGAAACTGGCATCGGATTTAAGTAATTTTTCTACAGATTGAAAGCTTAGCTGGTTAAATACTGAAACTGGCATCGGATTTAAGTGACTTTTCTACAGATTGAAAGCTTAGCTGGTTAAATACTGAAACTGCATCGGATTTAAGTGACTTTTCTACAGATTGAAAGCTTAGCTGGTTAAATACTGAAACTGGCATCGGATTTAAGTGACTTTTCTACAGATTGAAAGCTTAGCTGGTTAAATACTGAAACTGGCATCGGATTTAAGTGACCTTTCTACAGATTGAAAGCTTAGCTGGTTAAATACTGAAACTGGCATCGGATTTAAGTGATTTTTCTACAGATTGAAAGCTTAGCTGGTTAAATACTGAAACTGGCATCGGATTTAAGTGACTTTTCTACAGATTGAAAGCTTAGCTGGTGAAATACTGAAATGGGCATCGGATTTAAGTGACTTTTCTACAAATTGAAAGCTTAGCTGGTGAAATACTGAAACTGGCATCGGATTTAAGTGACTTTTCTACAGATTGAAAGCTTAGCTGGTTAAATACTGAAACGGGCATCGGATTTAAGTGACTTTTCTACAGATTGAAAGCTTAGCTGGTTAAATACTGAAACGGGAATCGGATTTAAGTGACTTTTCTACAGATTGAAAACTTAGCTGGTTAAATACTGAAACTGGCATCGGATTTAAGTGACTTTTCTACAGATTGAAAGCTTAGCTGGTTAAATACTGAAACTGGCATCGGATTTAAGTGACTTTTCTACAGATTGAAAGCTTAGCTGGTTAAATATTGAAACTGGCATCGGATTTAAGTGACTTTTCTACAGATTGAAAGCTTAGCTGGTTAAATACTGAAACTGGCATCGGATTTAAGTGACTTTTCTACAGATTGAAAGCTTAGCTGGTTAAATACTGAAACTGGCATCGGATTTAAGTGACTTTTCTACAGATTGAAAGCTTAGCTGGTTAAATACTGAAACTGGCATCGGATTTAAGTGACTTTTCTACAGATTGAAAGCTTAGCTGGTTAAATACTGAAACTGGCATCGGATTTAAGTGACTTTTCTACAGATTGAAAGCTTAGCTGGTTAAATACTGAAACTGCATCGGATTTAAGTGACTTTTCTACAGATTGAAAGCTTAGCTGGTTAAATACTGAAACTGGCATCGGATTTAAGTGACTTTTCTACAGATTGAAAGCTTAGCTGGTTAAATACTGAAACTGGCATCGGATTTAAGTGACCTTTCTACAGATTGAAAGCTTAGCTGGTTAAATACTGAAACTGGCATCGGATTTAAGTGATTTTTCTACAGATTGAAAGCTTAGCTGGTTAAATACTGAAACTGGCATCGGATTTAAGTGACTTTTCTACAGATTGAAAGCTTAGCTGGTGAAATACTGAAATGGGCATCGGATTTAAGTGACTTTTCTACAAATTGAAAGCTTAGCTGGTGAAATACTGAAACTGGCATCGGATTTAAGTGACTTTTCTACAGATTGAAAGCTTAGCTGGTTAAATACTGAAACGGGCATCGGATTTAAGTGACTTTTCTACAGATTGAAAGCTTAGCTGGTTAAATACTGAAACGGGAATCGGATTTAAGTGACTTTTCTACAGATTGAAAACTTAGCTGGTTAAATACTGAAACTGGCATCGGATTTAAGTGACTTTTCTACAGATTGAAAGCTTAGCTGGTTAAATACTGAAACTGGCATCGGATTTAAGTGACTTTTCTACAGATTGAAAGCTTAGCTGGTTAAATACTGAAACTGGCATCGGATTTAAGTGACCTTTCTACAGATTGAAAGCTTAGCTGGTTAAATACTGAAACTGGCATCGGATTTAAGTGATTTTTCTACAGATTGAAAGCTTAGCTGGTTAAATACTGAAACTGGCATCGGATTTAAGTGACTTTTCTACAGATTGAAAGCTTAGCTGGTGAAATACTGAAATGGGCATCGGATTTAAGTGACTTTTCTACAAATTGAAAGCTTAGCTGGTGAAATACTGAAACTGGCATCGGATTTAAGTGACTTTTCTACAGATTGAAAGCTTAGCTGGTTAAATACTGAAACGGGCATCGGATTTAAGTGACTTTTCTACAGATTGAAAGCTTAGCTGGTTAAATACTGAAACGGGAATCGGATTTAAGTGACTTTTCTACAGATTGAAAACTTAGCTGGTTAAATACTGAAACTGGCATCGGATTTAAGTGACTTTTCTACAGATTGAAAGCTTAGCTGGTTAAATACTGAAACGGGCATCGGATTTAAGTTACTTTTCTACAGATTGAAAGCTTAGCTGGTTAAATACTGAAACTGGCATCGGATTTAAGTGACTTTTCTACAGATTGAAAGCTTAGCTGGTTAAATACTGAAACTGGCATCGGATTTCAGTGACCTTTCTACAGATTGAAAGCTTAGCTGGTTAAATACTGAAACTGGCATCGGATTTAAGTAATTTCTCTACAGATTGAAAGCTTAGCTGGTTAAATACTAAAACTGGCATCGGATTTAAGTGACTTTTCTACAGATTGAAAGCTTAGCTGGTTAAATACTGAAATGGGCATCGGATTTAAGTGACTTTTCTACAAATTGAAAGCTTAGCTGGTTAAATACTGAAACTGGCATCGGATTTAAGTGACTTTTCTACAGATTGAAAGCTTAGCTGGTTAAATACTGAAACTGGCATCGGATTTAAGTGACTTTTCTACAGATTGAAAGCTTAGCTGGTTAAATACTGAAACTGGCATCGGATTTAAGTGACTTTTCTACAGATTGAAAGCTTAGCTGGTTAAATACTGAAACTGGCATCGGATTTAAGTGACTTTTCTACAGATTGAAAGTTTAGCTGGTTAAATACTGAAACAGGCATCGGATTTAAGTGACCTTTCTACAGATTGAAAGCTTAGCTGGTTAAATATTGAAACTGGCATCGGATTTAAGTGACTTTTCTACAGATTGAAAGCTTAGCTGTTTAAATACTGAAACGGGCATCGGATTTAAGTTACTTTTCTACAGATTGAAAGCTTAGCTGGTTAAATTCTGAAACTGGCATCGGATTTAAGTGACTTTTCTACAGATTGAAAGCTTAGCTGGTTAAATACTGAAACTGGCATCGGATTTAAGTGACTTTTCTACAGATTGAAAGCTTAGCTGGTTAAATACTGAAATGGGCATCGGATTTAAGTGACTTTTCTACAAATTGAAAGCTTAGCTGGTTAAATACTGAAACTGGCATCGGATTTAAGTGACTTTTCTACAGATTGAAAGCTTAGCTGTTTAAATACTGAAACGGGCATCGGATTTAAGTTACTTTTCTACAGATTGAAAGCTTAGCTGGTTAAATTCTGAAACTGGCATCGGATTTAAGTGACTTTTCTACAGATTGAAAGCTTAGCTGGTTAAATACTGAAACTGGCATCGGATTTAAGTGACTTTTCTACAGATTGAAAGCTTAGCTGGTTAAATACTGAAATGGGCATCGGATTTAAGTGACTTTTCTACAAATTGAAAGCTTAGCTGGTTAAATACTGAAACTGGCATCGGATTTAAGTGACTTTTCTACAGATTGAAAGCTTAGCTGGTTAAATACTGAAACTGGCATCGGATTTAAGTAATTTTTCTACAGATTGAAAGCTTAGCTGGTTAAATACTGAAACTGGCATCGGATTTAAGTGACTTTTCTACAGATTGAAAGCTTAGCTGGTTAAATACTGAAACTGCATCGGATTTAAGTGACTTTTCTACAGATTGAAAGCTTAGCTGGTTAAATACTGAAACTGGCATCGGATTTAAGTGACCTTTCTACAGATTGAAAGCTTAGCTGGTTAAATACTGAAACTGGCATCGGATTTAAGTGACCTTTCTACAGATTGAAAGCTTAGCTGGTTAAATACTGAATATGGCATCGGATTTAAGTTACTTTTCTACAGATTGAAAGCTTAGCTGGTTAAATACTGAAACGGGCATCGGATTTAAATTACTTTTCTACAGATTGAAAGCTTAGCTGGTTAAATTCTGAAACTGGCATAGGATTTAAGTGACTTTTCTACAGATTGAAAGCTTAGCTGGTTAAATACTGAAACTGGCATCGGATTTAAGTGACTTTTCTACGGGATTGAAAGCTTAGCTGGTTAAATACTGAAACGGGCATCGGATTTAAGTTACTTTTCTACAGATTGAAAGCTTAGCTGGTTAAATACTGAAACTGGCATCGGATTTAAGTGACTTTTCTACAAATTGAAAGCTTAGCTGGTGAAATACTGAAACTGGCATCGGATTTAAGTGACTTTTCTACAGATTGAAAGCTTAGCTGGTGAAATACTGAAACTGGCATCGGATTTAAGTGACTTTTCTACAAATTGAAAGCTTAGCTGGTGAAATACTGAAACTGGCATCGGATTTAAGTGACTTTTCTACAGATTGAAAGCTTAGCTGGTTAAATACTGAAACGGGCATCGGATTTAAGTGACTTTTCTACAGATTGAAAGCTTAGCTGGTTAAATACTGAAACGGGCATCGGATTTAAGTGACTTATCTACAGATTGAAAGCTTAGCTGGTGAAATACTGAAACTGGCATCGGATTTAAGTGACTTTTCTACATATTGAAAGCTTAGCTGGTTAAATACTGAAATGGGCATCGGATTTAAGTGACTTTTCTACAAATTGAAAGCTTAGCTGGTTAAATACTGAAACTGGCATCGGATTTAAGTGACTTTTCTACAGATTGAAAGCTTAGCTGGTTAAATACTGAAACTGGCATCGGATTTAAGTGACTTTTCTACAGATTGAAAGCTTAGCTGGTTAAATACTGAAACTGGCATCGGATTTAAGTGACTTTTCTACAGATTGAAAGCTTAGCTGGTTAAATACTGAAACTGGCATCGGATTTAAGTGACTTTTCTACAGATTGAAAGCTTAGCTGGTTAAATACTGAAACTGGCATCGGATTTAAGTGACTTTTCTACAGATTGAAAGCTTAGCTGGTTAAATACTGAAACTGGCATCGGATTTAAGTGACTTTTCTACAGATTGAAAGCTTAGCTGGTTAAATACTGAAACAGGCATCGGATTTAAGTGACTTTTCTACAGATTGAAAGCTTAGCTGGTTAAATATTGAAACTGGCATCGGATTTAAGTGACTTTTCTACAGATTGAAAGCTTAGCTGGTTAAATACTGAAACGGGCATCGGATTTAAGTTACTTTTCTACAGATTGAAAGCTTAGCTGGTTAAATTCTGAAACTGGCATCGGATTTAAGTGACTTTTCTACAGATTGAAAGCTTAGCTGGTTAAATACTGAAACTGGCATCGGATTTAAGTGACTTTTCTACAGATTGAAAGCTTAGCTGGTTAAATACTGAAACTGGCATCGGATTTAAGTGACTTTTCTACAGATTGAAAGCTTAGCTGGTTAAATACTGAAATGGGCATCGGATTTAAGTGACTTTTCTACAAATTGAAAGCTTAGCTGGTTAAATACTGAAACTGGCATCGGATTTAAGTGACTTTTCTACAGATTGAAAGCTTAGCTGGTTAAATACTGAAACTGGCATCGGATTTAAGTAATTTTTCTACAGATTGAAAGCTTAGCTGGTTAAATACTGAAACTGGCATCGGATTTAAGTGACTTTTCTACAGATTGAAAGCTTAGCTGGTTAAATACTGAAACTGCATCGGATTTAAGTGACTTTTCTACAGATTGAAAGCTTAGCTGGTTAAATACTGAAACTGGCATCGGATTTAAGTGACTTTTCTACAGATTGAAAGCTTAGCTGGTTAAATACTGAAACTGGCATCGGATTTAAGTGACCTTTCTACAGATTGAAAGCTTAGCTGGTTAAATACTGAAACTGGCATCGGATTTAAGTGATTTTTCTACAGATTGAAAGCTTAGCTGGTTAAATACTGAAACTGGCATCGGATTTAAGTGACTTTTCTACAGATTGAAAGCTTAGCTGGTGAAATACTGAAATGGGCATCGGATTTAAGTGACTTTTCTACAAATTGAAAGCTTAGCTGGTGAAATACTGAAACTGGCATCGGATTTAAGTGACTTTTCTACAGATTGAAAGCTTAGCTGGTTAAATACTGAAACGGGCATCGGATTTAAGTGACTTTTCTACAGATTGAAAGCTTAGCTGGTTAAATACTGAAACGGGAATCGGATTTAAGTGACTTTTCTACAGATTGAAAACTTAGCTGGTTAAATACTGAAACTGGCATCGGATTTAAGTGACTTTTCTACAGATTGAAAGCTTAGCTGGTTAAATACTGAAACTGGCATCGGATTTAAGTGACTTTTCTACAGATTGAAAGTTTAGCTGGTTAAATACTGAAACAGGCATCGGATTTAAGTGACCTTTCTACAGATTGAAAGCTTAGCTGGTTAAATATTGAAACTGGCATCGGATTTAAGTGACTTTTCTACAGATTGAAAGCTTAGCTGTTTAAATACTGAAACGGGCATCGGATTTAAGTTACTTTTCTACAGATTGAAAGCTTAGCTGGTTAAATACTGAAACGGGCATCGGATTTAAGTTACTTTTCTACAGATTGAAAGCTTAGCTGGTTAAATACTGAAATGGGCATGGGATTTAAGTGACTTTTCTACAGATTGAAAGCTTAGCTGGTTAAATACTGAAACTGGCATCGGATTTAAGTGACTTTTCTACAGATTGAAAGCTTAGCTGGTTAAATACTGAAACTGGCATCGGATTTAAGTTACTTTTCTACAGATTGAAAGTTTAGCTGGTTAAATACTGAAACTGGCATCGGATTTAAGGTACTTTTCTACAGATTGAAAGTTTAGCTGGTTAAATACTGAAACTGGCATCGGATTTAAGTGACTTTTCTACAGATTGAAAGTTTAGCTGGTTAAATACTGAAACTGGCATCGGATTTAAGTGACTTTTCTACAGATTGAAAGCTTAGCTGGTTAAATACTGAAACGGGCATCGGATTTAAGTGACTTTTCTACAGATTGAAAGCTTAGCTGGTTAAATTCTGAAACTGGCATCGGATTTAAGTGACTTTTCTACAGATTGAAAGCTTAGCTGGTTAAATTCTGAAACTGGCATCGGATTTAAGTGACTTTTCTACAGATTGAAAGCTTAGCTGGTTAAATACTGAAACTGGCATCGGATTTAAGTGACTTTTCTACAGATTGAAAGCTTAGCTGGTTAAATACTGAAACGGGCATCGGATTTAAGTGACTTTTCTACAGATTGAAAGCTTAGCTGGTTAAATACTGAAACGGGCATCGGATTTAAGTGACTTTTCTACAGATTGAAAGCTTAGCTGGTTAAATACTGAAACGGGCATCGGATTTAAGTGACTTTTCTACAGATTGAAAGCTTAGCTGGTTAAATACTGAAACTGGCATCGGATTTAAGTGACCTTTCTACAGATTGAAAGCTTAGCTGGTTAAATACTGAAACTGGCATCGGATTTAAGTGACTTTTCTACAGATTGAAAGCTTAGCTGGTTAAATACTGAAACTGGCATCGGATTTAAGTGACTTTTCTACAGATTGAAAGCTTAGCTGGTTAAATACTGAAACTGGCATCGGATTTAAGTGACTTTTCTACAAATTGAAAGTTTAGCTGGTGAAATACTGAAACTGGCATCGGATTTAAGTGACTTTTCTACAAATTGAAAGTTTAGCTGGTGAAATACTGAAACTGGCATCGGATTTAAGTGACTTTTCTACAGATTGAAAGCTTAGCTGGTTAAATACTGAAATGGGCATCGGATTTAAGTGACTTTTCTACAAATTGAAAGCTTAGCTGGTTAAATACTGAAACTGGCATCGGATTTAAGTGACTTTTCTACAGATTGAAAGCTTAGCTGGTTAAATACTGAAACTGGCATCGGATTTAAGTAATTTTTCTACAGATTGAAAGCTTAGCTGGTTAAATACTGAAACTGGCATCGGATTTAAGTGACTTTTCTACAGATTGAAAGCTTAGCTGGTTAAATACTGAAACTGCATCGGATTTAAGTGACTTTTCTACAGATTGAAAGCTTAGCTGGTTAAATACTGAAACTGGCATCGGATTTAAGTGACCTTTCTACAGATTGAAAGCTTAGCTGGTTAAATACTGAAACTGGCATCGGATTTAAGTGACCTTTCTACAGATTGAAAGCTTAGCTGGTTAAATACTGAATATGGCATCGGATTTAAGTTACTTTTCTACAGATTGAAAGCTTAGCTGGTTAAATACTGAAACGGGCATCGGATTTAAATTACTTTTCTACAGATTGAAAGCTTAGCTGGTTAAATTCTGAAACTGGCATAGGATTTAAGTGACTTTTCTACAGATTGAAAGCTTAGCTGGTTAAATACTGAAACTGGCATCGGATTTAAGTGACTTTTCTACGGGATTGAAAGCTTAGCTGGTTAAATACTGAAACGGGCATCGGATTTAAGTTACTTTTCTACAGATTGAAAGCTTAGCTGGTTAAATACTGAAACTGGCATCGGATTTAAGTGACTTTTCTACAAATTGAAAGCTTAGCTGGTGAAATACTGAAACTGGCATCGGATTTAAGTGACTTTTCTACAGATTGAAAGCTTAGCTGGTTAAATACTGAAACTGGCATCGGATTTAAGTGACTTTTCTACAAATTGAAAGCTTAGCTGGTGAAATACTGAAACTGGCATCGGATTTAAGTGACTTTTCTACAGATTGAAAGCTTAGCTGGTTAAATACTGAAACGGGCATCGGATTTAAGTGACTTTTCTACAGATTGAAAGCTTAGCTGGTTAAATACTGAAACGGGCATCGGATTTAAGTGACTTATCTACAGATTGAAAGCTTAGCTGGTGAAATACTGAAACTGGCATCGGATTTAAGTGACTTTTCTACATATTGAAAGCTTAGCTGGTTAAATACTGAAACGGGCATCGGATTTAAGTGACTTTTCTACAAATTGAAAGCTTAGCTGGTTAAATACTGAAACTGGCATCGGATTTAAGTGACTTTTCTACAGATTGAAAGCTTAGCTGGTTAAATACTGAAACTGGCATCGGATTTAAGTGACTTTTCTACAGATTGAAAGCTTAGCTGGTTAAATACTGAAACTGGCATCGGATTTAAGTGACTTTTCTACAGATTGAAAGCTTAGCTGGTTAAATACTGAAACTGGCATCGGATTTAAGTGACTTTTCTACAGATTGAAAGCTTAGCTGGTTAAATACTGAAACTGGCATCGGATTTAAGTGACTTTTCTACAGATTGAAAGCTTAGCTGGTTAAATACTGAAACTGGCATCGGATTTAAGTGACTTTTCTACAGATTGAAAGCTTAGCTGGTTAAATACTGAAACAGGCATCGGATTTAAGTGACTTTTCTACAGATTGAAAGCTTAGCTGGTTAAATATTGAAACTGGCATCGGATTTAAGTGACTTTTCTACAGATTGAAAGCTTAGCTGGTTAAATACTGAAACGGGCATCGGATTTAAGTTACTTTTCTACAGATTGAAAGCTTAGCTGGTTAAATTCTGAAACTGGCATCGGATTTAAGTGACTTTTCTACAGATTGAAAGCTTAGCTGGTTAAATACTGAAACTGGCATCGGATTTAAGTGACTTTTCTACAGATTGAAAGCTTAGCTGGTTAAATACTGAAACTGGCATCGGATTTAAGTGACTTTTCTACAGATTGAAAGCTTAGCTGGTTAAATACTGAAATGGGCATCGGATTTAAGTGACTTTTCTACAAATTGAAAGCTTAGCTGGTTAAATACTGAAACTGGCATCGGATTTAAGTGACTTTTCTACAGATTGAAAGCTTAGCTGGTTAAATACTGAAACTGGCATCGGATTTAAGTAATTTTTCTACAGATTGAAAGCTTAGCTGGTTAAATACTGAAACTGGCATCGGATTTAAGTGACTTTTCTACAGATTGAAAGCTTAGCTGGTTAAATACTGAAACTGCATCGGATTTAAGTGACTTTTCTACAGATTGAAAGCTTAGCTGGTTAAATACTGAAACGGGCATCGGATTTAAGTGACTTTTCTACAGATTGAAAACTTAGCTGGTTAAATACTGAAACTGGCATCGGATTTAAGTGACTTTTCTACAGATTGAAAGCTTAGCTGGTTAAATACTGAAACTGGCATCGGATTTAAGTGACTTTTCTACAGATTGAAAGCTTAGCTGGTTAAATACTGAAACAGGCATCGGATTTAAGTGACTTTTCTACAGATTGAAAGCTTAGCTGGTTAAATATTGAAACTGGCATCGGATTTAAGTGACTTTTCTACAGATTGAAAGCTTAGCTGTTTAAATACTGAAACGGGCATCGGATTTAAGTTACTTTTCTACAGATTGAAAGCTTAGCTGTTTAAATACTGAAACGGGCATCGGATTTAAGTTACTTTTCTACAGATTGAAAGCTTAGCTGGTTAAATACTGAAACGGGCATCGGATTTAAGTTACTTTTCTACAGATTGAAAGCTTAGCTGGTTAAATACTGAAATGGGCATGGGATTTAAGTGACTTTTCTACAGATTGAAAGCTTAGCTGGTTAAATACTGAAACTGGCATCGGATTTAAGTGACTTTTCTACAGATTGAAAGCTTAGCTGGTTAAATACCGAAACTGGCATCGGATTTAAGTTACTTTTCTACAGATTGAAAGTTTAGCTGGTTAAATACTGAAACTGGCATCGGATTTAAGGTACTTTTCTACAGATTGAAAGTTTAGCTGGTTAAATACTGAAACTGGCATCGGATTTAAGTGACTTTTCTACAGATTGAAAGTTTAGCTGGTTAAATACTGAAACTGGCATCGGATTTAAGTGACTTTTCTACAGATTGAAAGCTTAGCTGGTTAAATACTGAAACGGGCATCGGATTTAAGTGACTTTTCTACAGATTGAAAGCTTAGCTGGTTAAATTCTGAAACTGGCATCGGATTTAAGTGACTTTTCTACAGATTGAAAGCTTAGCTGGTTAAATTCTGAAACTGGCATCGGATTTAAGTGACTTTTCTACAGATTGAAAGCTTAGCTGGTTAAATACTGAAACTGGCATCGGATTTAAGTGACTTTTCTACAGATTGAAAACTTAGCTGGTTAAATACTGAAACGGGCATCGGATTTAAGTGACTTTTCTACAGATTGAAAGCTTAGCTGGTTAAATACTGAAACGGGCATCGGATTTAAGTGACTTTTCTACAGATTGAAAGCTTAGCTGGTTAAATACTGAAACGGGCATCGGATTTAAGTGACTTTTCTACAGATTGAAAGCTTAGCTGGTTAAATACTGAAACTGGCATCGGATTTAAGTGACCTTTCTACAGATTGAAAGCTTAGCTGGTTAAATACTGAAACTGGCATCGGATTTAAGTGACTTTTCTACAGATTGAAATCTTAGCTGGTTAAATACTGAAACTGGCATCGGATTTAAGTGACTTTTCTACAGATTGAAAGCTTAGCTGGTTAAATACTGAAACTGGCATCGGATTTAAGTGACTTTTCTACAAATTGAAAGTTTAGCTGGTGAAATACTGAAACTGGCATCGGATTTAAGTGACTTTTCTACAGATTGAAAGCTTAGCTGGTTAAATACTGAAACGGGCATCGGATTTAAGTGACTTTTCTACAGATTGAAAGCTTAGCTGGTTAAATACTGAAACGGGCATCGGATTTAAGTGACTTTTCTACAGATTGAAAGCTTAGCTGGTGAAATACTGAAACTGGCATCGGATTTAAGTGACTTTTCTACAAATTGAAAGCTTAGCTGGTGAAATACTGAAACTGGCATCGGATTTAAGTGACTTTTCTACAGATTGAAATCTTAGCTGGTTAAATACTGAAACGGGCATCGGATTTAAGTGACTTTTCTACAGATTGAAAGCTTAGCTGGTTAAATACTGAAACTGGCATCGGATTTAAGTGACTTTTCTACAGATTGAAAGCTTAGCTGGTTAAATACTGAAACTGGCATCGGATTTAAGTGACTTTTCTACAGATTGAAAGTTTAGCTGGTTAAATACTGAAACTGGCATCGGATTTAAGTGACTTTTCTACAGATTGAAAGCTTAGCTGGTTAAATATTGAAACTGGCATCGGATTTAAGTGACTTTTCTACAGATTGAAAGCTTAGCTGGTTAAATACTGAAACTGGCATCGGATTTAAGTTACTTTTCTACAGATTGAAAGCTTAGCTGGTTAAATACTGAAACTGGCATCGGATTTAAGTGACTTTTCTACCGATTGAAAGCTTAGCTGGTTAAATACTGAAACGGGCATCGGATTTAAGTGACTTTTCTACAGATTGAAAGCTTAGCTGGTTAAATACTGAAACGGGCATCGGATTTAAGTGACTTTTCTACAGATTGAAAGCTTAGCTGGTTAAATACTGAAACTGGCATCGGATTTAAGTGACATTTCTACAGATTGAAAGCTTAGCTGGTTAAATACTGAAACTGGCATCGGATTTAAGTTACTTTTCTACAGATTGAAAGCTTAGCTGGTTAAATACTGAAACTGGCATCGGATTTAAGTTACTTTTCTACAGATTGAAAGTTTAGCTGGTTAAATACTGAAACTGGCATCGGATTTAAGTGACTTTTCTACAGATTGAAAGCTTAGCTGGTTAAATACTGAAACGGGCATCGGATTTAAGTGACTTTTCTACAGATTGAAAGCTTAGCTGGTTAAATTCTGAAACTGGCATCGGATTTAAGTGACTTTTCTACAGATTGAAAGCTTAGCTGGTTAAATACTGAAACTGGCATCGGATTTAAGTGACTTTTCTACAGATTGAAAGCTTAGCTGGTTAAATACTGAAACTGGCATCGGAATTAAGTAACTTTTCTACAGATTGAAAGCTTAGCTGGTTAAATACTAAAACTGGCATCGGATTTAAGTGACTTTTCTACAGATTGAAAGCTTAGCTGGTTAAATACTGAAACTGGCATCGGATTTAAGTGACTTTTCTACAGATTGAAAGCTTAGCTGGTTAAATACTGAAACTGGCATCGGATTTAAGTGACTTTTCTACAGATTGAAAGCTTAGCTGGTTAAATACTGAAACGGGCATCGGATTTAAGTGACTTTTCTACAGATTGAAAGCTTAGCTGGTTAAATACTGAAACGGGAATCGGATTTAAGTGACTTTTCTACAGATTGAAAACTTAGCTGGTTAAATACTGAAACTGGCATCGGATTTAAGTGACTTTTCTACAGATTGAAAGCTTAGCTGGTTAAATACTGAAACTGGCATCGGATTTAAGTGACTTTTCTACAGATTGAAAGTTTAGCTGGTTAAATACTGAAACAGGCATCGGATTTAAGTGACCTTTCTACAGATTGAAAGCTTAGCTGGTTAAATATTGAAACTGGCATCGGATTTAAGTGACTTTTCTACAGATTGAAAGCTTAGCTGTTTAAATACTGAAACGGGCATCGGATTTAAGTTACTTTTCTACAGATTGAAAGCTTAGCTGGTTAAATACTGAAACGGGCATCGGATTTAAGTTACTTTTCTACAGATTGAAAGCTTAGCTGGTTAAATACTGAAACGGGCATGGGATTTAAGTGACTTTTCTACAGATTGAAAGCTTAGCTGGTTAAATACTGAAACTGGCATCGGATTTAAGTGACTTTTCTACAGATTGAAAGCTTAGCTGGTTAAATACTGAAACTGGCATCGGATTTAAGTTACTTTTCTACAGATTGAAAGTTTAGCTGGTTAAATACTGAAACTGGCATCGGATTTAAGGTACTTTTCTACAGATTGAAAGTTTAGCTGGTTAAATACTGAAACTGGCATCGGATTTAAGTGACTTTTCTACAGATTGAAAGTTTAGCTGGTTAAATACTGAAACTGGCATCGGATTTAAGTGACTTTTCTACAGATTGAAAGCTTAGCTGGTTAAATACTGAAACGGGCATCGGATTTAAGTGACTTTTCTACAGATTGAAAGCTTAGCTGGTTAAATTCTGAAACTGGCATCGGATTTAAGTGACTTTTCTACAGATTGAAAGCTTAGCTGGTTAAATTCTGAAACTGGCATCGGATTTAAGTGACTTTTCTACAGATTGAAAGCTTAGCTGGTTAAATACTGAAACTGGCATCGGATTTAAGTGACTTTTCTACAGATTGAAAGCTTAGCTGGTTAAATACTGAAACGGGCATCGGATTTAAGTGACTTTTCTACAGATTGAAAGCTTAGCTGGTTAAATACTGAAACGGGCATCGGATTTAAGTGACTTTTCTACAGATTGAAAGCTTAGCTGGTTAAATACTGAAACGGGCATCGGATTTAAGTGACTTTTCTACAGATTGAAAGCTTAGCTGGTTAAATACTGAAACTGGCATCGGATTTAAGTGACCTTTCTACAGATTGAAAGCTTAGCTGGTTAAATACTGAAACTGGCATCGGATTTAAGTGACTTTTCTACAGATTGAAAGCTTAGCTGGTTAAATACTGAAACTGGCATCGGATTTAAGTGACTTTTCTACAGATTGAAAGCTTAGCTGGTTAAATACTGAAACTGGCATCGGATTTAAGTGACTTTTCTACAAATTGAAAGCTTAGCTGGTGAAATACTGAAACTGGCATCGGATTTAAGTGACTTTTCTACAAATTGAAAGTTTAGCTGGTGAAATACTGAAACTGGCATCGGATTTAAGTGACTTTTCTACAGATTGAAAGCTTAGCTGGTTAAATACTGAAACGGGCATCGGATTTAAGTGACTTTTCTACAGATTGAAAGCTTAGCTGGTTAAATACTGAAACGGGCATCGGATTTAAGTGACTTTTCTACAGATTGAAAGCTTAGCTGGTGAAATACTGAAACTGGCATCGGATTTAAGTTACTTTTCTACAAATTGAAAGCTTAGCTGGTGAAATACTGAAACTGGCATCGGATTTAAGTGACTTTTCTACAGATTGAAATCTTAGCTGGTTAAATACTGAAACGGGCATCGGATTTAAGTGACTTTTCTACAGATTGAAAGCTTAGCTGGTTAAATACTGAAACTGGCATCGGATTTAAGTGACTTTTCTACAGATTGAAAGCTTAGCTGGTTAAATACTGAAACTGGCATCGGATTTAAGTGACTTTTCTACAGATTGAAAGTTTAGCTGGTTAAATACTGAAACTGGCATCGGATTTAAGTGACTTTTCTACAGATTGAAAGCTTAGCTGGTTAAATATTGAAACTGGCATCGGATTTAAGTGACTTTTCTACAGATTGAAAGCTTAGCTGGTTAAATACTGAAACTGGCATCGGATTTAAGTTACTTTTCTACAGATTGAAAGCTTAGCTGGTTAAATACTGAAACTGGCATCGGATTTAAGTGACTTTTCTACCGATTGAAAGCTTAGCTGGTTAAATACTGAAACGGGCATCGGATTTAAGTTACTTTTCTACAGATTGAAAGCTTAGCTGGTTAAATACTGAAACGGGCATCGGATTTAAGTGACTTTTCTACAGATTGAAAGCTTAGCTGGTTAAATACTGAAACTGGCATCGGATTTAAGTGACTTTTCTACAGATTGAAAGCTTAGCTGGTTAAATACTGAAACTGGCATCGGATTTAAGTTACCTTTCTACAGATTGAAAGCTTAGCTGGTTAAATACTGAAACTGGCATCGGATTTAAGTGACTTTTCTACAGATTGAAAGCTTAGCTGGTTAAATACTGAAACGGGCATCGGATTTAAGTGACTTTTCTACAGATTGAAAGCTTAGCTGGTTAAATTCTGAAACTGGCATCGGATTTAAGTGACTTTTCTACAGATTGAAAGCTTAGCTGGTTAAATACTGAAACTGGCATCGGATTTAAGTGACTTTTCTACAGATTGAAAGCTTAGCTGGTTAAATACTGAAACTGGCATCGGATTTAAGTAATTTTTCTACAGATTGAAAGCTTAGCTGGTTAAATACTAAAACTGGCATCGGATTTAAGTGACTTTTCTACAGATTGAAAGCTTAGCTGGTTAAATACTGAAACTGGCATCGGATTTAAGTGACTTTTCTACAGATTGAAAGCTTAGCTGGTTAAATACTGAAACTGGCATCGGATTTAAGTGACTTTTCTACAGATTGAAAGCTTAGCTGGTTAAATACTGAAACTGGCATCGGATTTAAGTTACTTTTCTACAGATTGAAAGCTTAGCTGGTTAAATACTGAAACTGGCATCGGATTTAAGTTACTTTTCTACAGATTGAAAGCTTAGCTGGTTAAATACTGAAACTGGCATCGGATTTAAGTGACTTTTCTACCGATTGAAAGCTTAGCTGGTTAAATACTGAAACGGGCATTGGATTTAAGTTACTTTTCTACAGATTGAAAGCTTAGCTGGTTAAATACTGAAACAGGCATCGGATTTAAGTGACTTTTCTACAGATTGAAAGCTTAGCTGGTTAAATACTGAAACTGGCATCGGATTTAAGTGACTTTTCTACAGATTGAAAGCTTAGCTGGTTAAATACTGAAACTGGCATCGGATTTAAGTGACTTTTCTACAGATTGAAAGCTTAGCTGGTTAAATACTGAAACTGGCATCGGATTTAAGTGACCTTTCTACAGATTGAAAGCTTAGCTGGTTAAATACTGAAACTGGCATCGGATTTAAGTAATTTCTCTACAGATTGAAAGCTTAGCTGGTTAAATACTAAAACTGGCATCGGATTTAAGTGACTTTTCTACAGATTGAAAGCTTAGCTGGTTAAATACTGAAACGGGCATCGGATTTAAGTGACTTTTCTACAGATTGAAAGCTTAGCTGGTTAAATACTGAAACTGGCATTGGATTTCAGTTACTTTTCTACAGATTGAAAGCTTAGCTGGTTAAATACTGAAACTGGCATCGGATTTAAGTGACTTTTCTACAGATTGAAAGCTTAGCTGGTTAAATATTGAAACTGGCATCGGATTTAAGTGACTTTTCTACAGATTGAAAGCTTAGCTGGTTAAATACTGAAACTGGCATTGGATTTAAGTGACTTTTCTACAGATTGAAAGCTTAGCTGGTTAAATACTGAAATGGGCATCGGATTTAAGTGACTTTTCTACAGATTGAAAGTTTAGCTGGATAAATTACTGAAATTGGCATGGGATTTAAGTGATTTTTCTACAGATTGAAAGCTTAGCTGGTTAAATACTGAAATGGGCATCGGATTTAAGTGACTTTTCTACAAATTGAAAGCTTAGCTGGTTAAATACTAAAACTAGCATCGGATTTAAGTGACTTTTCTACAGATTGAAAGCTTAGCTGGTTAAATACTGAAATGGGCATCGGATTTAAGTGACTTTTCTACAAATTGAAAGCTTAGCTGGTTAAATACTGAAACTGGCATCGGATTTAAGTTACTTTTCTACAGATTGAAAGCTTAGCTGGTTAAATACTGAATATGGCATCGGATTTAAGTTACTTTTCTACAGATTGAAAGCTTAGCTGGTTAAATACTGAAACGGGCATCGGATTTAAATTACTTTTCTACAGATTGAAAGCTTAGCTGGTTAAATTCTGAAACTGGCATAGGATTTAAGTGACTTTTCTACAGATTGAAAGCTTAGCTGGTTAAATACTGAAACTGGCATCGGATTTAAGTGACTTTTCTACGGGATTGAAAGCTTAGCTGGTTAAATACTGAAACGGGCATCGGATTTAAGTTACTTTTCTACAGATTGAAAGCTTAGCTGGTTAAATACTGAAACTGGCATCGGATTTAAGTGACTTTTCTACAAATTGAAAGCTTAGCTGGTGAAATACTGAAACTGGCATCGGATTTAAGTGACTTTTCTACAGATTGAAAGCTTAGCTGGTTAAATACTGAAACTGGCATCGGATTTAAGTGACTTTTCTACAAATTGAAAGCTTAGCTGGTGAAATACTGAAACTGGCATCGGATTTAAGTGACTTTTCTACAGATTGAAAGCTTAGCTGGTTAAATACTGAAACGGGCATCGGATTTAAGTGACTTTTCTACAGATTGAAAGCTTAGCTGGTTAAATACTGAAACGGGCATCGGATTTAAGTGACTTTTCTACAGATTGAAAGCTTAGCTGGTGAAATACTGAAACTGGCATCGGATTTAAGTGACTTTTCTACATATTGAAAGCTTAGCTGGTTAAATACTGAAATGGGCATCGGATTTAAGTGACTTTTCTACAAATTGAAAGCTTAGCTGGTTAAATACTGAAACTGGCATCGGATTTAAGTGACTTTTCTACAGATTGAAAGCTTAGCTGGTTAAATACTGAAACTGGCATCGGATTTAAGTGACTTTTCTACAGATTGAAAGCTTAGCTGGTTAAATACTGAAACTGGCATCGGATTTAAGTGACTTTTCTACAGATTGAAAGCTTAGCTGGTTAAATACTGAAACTGGCATCGGATTTAAGTGACTTTTCTACAGATTGAAAGCTTAGCTGGTTAAATACTGAAACTGGCATCGGATTTAAGTGACTTTTCTACAGATTGAAAGCTTAGCTGGTTAAATACTGAAACTGGCATCGGATTTAAGTTACTTTTCTACAAATTGAAAGCTTAGCTGGTTAAATACTGAAACGGGCATCGGATTTAAGTGACTTTTCTACAGATTGAAAGCTTAGCTGGTTAAATACTGAAACGGGCATCGGATTTAAGTGACTTTTCTACAGATTGAAAGCTTAGCTGGTTAAATACTGAAACTGGCATCGGATTTAAGTGACTTTTCTACAGATTGAAAGCTTAGCTGGTTAAATACTGAAACTGGCATCGGATTTAAGTGACTTTTCTACAGATTGAAAGTTTAGCTGGTTAAATACTGAAACTGGCATCGGATTTAAGTGACTTTTCTACAGATTGAAAGCTTAGCTGGTTAAATATTGAAACTGGCATCGGATTTAAGTGACTTTTCTACAGATTGAAAGCTTAGCTGGTTAAATACTGAAACTGGCATCGGATTTAAGTGACTTTTCTACAGATTTAAAGCTTAGCTGGTTAAATACTGAAACGGGCATCGGATTTAAGTGACTTTTCTACAGATTGAAAGCTTAGCTGGTTAAATACTGAAACTGGCATCGGATTTAAGTAATTTCTCTACAGATTGAAAGCTTAGCTGGTTAAATACTAAAACTGGCATCGGATTTAAGTGACTTTTCTACAGATTGAAAGCTTAGCTGGTTAAATACTGAAACGGGCATCGGATTTAAGTGACTTTTCTACAGATTGAAAGCTTAGCTGGTTAAATACTGAAACTGGCATTGGATTTCAGTTACTTTTCTACAGATTGAAAGCTTAGCTGGTTAAATACTGAAACTGGCATCGGATTTAAGTGACTTTTCTACAGATTGAAAGCTTAGCTGGTTAAATATTGAAACTGGCATCGGATTTAAGTGACTTTTCTACAGATTGAAAGCTTAGCTGGTTAAATACTGAAACTGGCATTGGATTTAAGTGACTTTTCTACAGATTGAAAGCTTAGCTGGTTAAATACTGAAATGGGCATCGGATTTAAGTGACTTTTCTACAGATTGAAAGTTTAGCTGGATAAATTACTGAAATTGGCATGGGATTTAAGTGATTTTTCTACAGATTGAAAGCTTAGCTGGTTAAATACTGAAATGGGCATCGGATTTAAGTGACTTTTCTACAAATTGAAAGCTTAGCTGGTTAAATACTAAAACTAGCATCGGATTTAAGTGACTTTTCTACAGATTGAAAGCTTAGCTGGTTAAATACTGAAATGGGCATCGGATTTAAGTGACTTTTCTACAAATTGAAAGCTTAGCTGGTTAAATACTGAAACTGGCATCGGATTTAAGTTACTTTTCTACAGATTGAAAGCTTAGCTGGTTAAATACTGAATATGGCATCGGATTTAAGTTACTTTTCTACAGATTGAAAGCTTAGCTGGTTAAATACTGAAACGGGCATCGGATTTAAATTACTTTTCTACAGATTGAAAGCTTAGCTGGTTAAATTCTGAAACTGGCATAGGATTTAAGTGACTTTTCTACAGATTGAAAGCTTAGCTGGTTAAATACTGAAACTGGCATCGGATTTAAGTGACTTTTCTACGGGATTGAAAGCTTAGCTGGTTAAATACTGAAACGGGCATCGGATTTAAGTTACTTTTCTACAGATTGAAAGCTTAGCTGGTTAAATACTGAAACTGGCATCGGATTTAAGTGACTTTTCTACAAATTGAAAGCTTAGCTGGTGAAATACTGAAACTGGCATCGGATTTAAGTGACTTTTCTACAGATTGAAAGCTTAGCTGGTTAAATACTGAAACTGGCATCGGATTTAAGTGACTTTTCTACAAATTGAAAGCTTAGCTGGTGAAATACTGAAACTGGCATCGGATTTAAGTGACTTTTCTACAGATTGAAAGCTTAGCTGGTTAAATACTGAAACGGGCATCGGATTTAAGTGACTTTTCTACAGATTGAAAGCTTAGCTGGTTAAATACTGAAACGGGCATCGGATTTAAGTGACTTTTCTACAGATTGAAAGCTTAGCTGGTGAAATACTGAAACTGGCATCGGATTTAAGTGACTTTTCTACATATTGAAAGCTTAGCTGGTTAAATACTGAAATGGGCATCGGATTTAAGTGACTTTTCTACAAATTGAAAGCTTAGCTGGTTAAATACTGAAACTGGCATCGGATTTAAGTGACTTTTCTACAGATTGAAAGCTTAGCTGGTTAAATACTGAAACTGGCATCGGATTTAAGTGACTTTTCTACAGATTGAAAGCTTAGCTGGTTAAATACTGAAACTGGCATCGGATTTAAGTGACTTTTCTACAGATTGAAAGCTTAGCTGGTTAAATACTGAAACTGGCATCGGATTTAAGTGACTTTTCTACAGATTGAAAGCTTAGCTGGTTAAATACTGAAACTGGCATCGGATTTAAGTGACTTTTCTACAGATTGAAAGCTTAGCTGGTTAAATACTGAAACTGGCATCGGATTTAAGTTACTTTTCTACAAATTGAAAGCTTAGCTGGTTAAATACTGAAACGGGCATCGGATTTAAGTGACTTTTCTACAGATTGAAAGCTTAGCTGGTTAAATACTGAAACGGGCATCGGATTTAAGTGACTTTTCTACAGATTGAAAGCTTAGCTGGTTAAATACTGAAACTGGCATCGGATTTAAGTGACTTTTCTACAGATTGAAAGCTTAGCTGGTTAAATACTGAAACTGGCATCGGATTTAAGTGACTTTTCTACAGATTGAAAGTTTAGCTGGTTAAATACTGAAACTGGCATCGGATTTAAGTGACTTTTCTACAGATTGAAAGCTTAGCTGGTTAAATATTGAAACTGGCATCGGATTTAAGTGACTTTTCTACAGATTGAAAGCTTAGCTGGTTAAATACTGAAACTGGCATCGGATTTAAGTGACTTTTCTACAGATTTAAAGCTTAGCTGGTTAAATACTGAAACGGGCATCGGATTTAAGTGACTTTTCTACAGATTGAAAGCTTAGCTGGTTAAATACTGAAACGGGAATCGGATTTAAGTGACTTTTCTACAGATTGAAAACTTAGCTGGTTAAATACTGAAACTGGCATCGGATTTAAGTGACTTTTCTACAGATTGAAAGCTTAGCTGGTTAAATACTGAAACTGGCATCGGATTTAAGTGACTTTTCTACAGATTGAAAGCTTAGCTGGTTAAATACTGAAACTGGCATCGGATTTAAGTGACCTTTCTACAGATTGAAAGCTTAGCTGGTTAAATACTGAAACTGGCATCGGATTTAAGTGATTTTTCTACAGATTGAAAGCTTAGCTGGTTAAATACTGAAACTGGCATCGGATTTAAGTGACTTTTCTACAGATTGAAAGCTTAGCTGGTGAAATACTGAAATGGGCATCGGATTTAAGTGACTTTTCTACAAATTGAAAGCTTAGCTGGTGAAATACTGAAACTGGCATCGGATTTAAGTGACTTTTCTACAGATTGAAAGCTTAGCTGGTTAAATACTGAAACGGGCATCGGATTTAAGTGACTTTTCTACAGATTGAAAGCTTAGCTGGTTAAATACTGAAACGGGAATCGGATTTAAGTGACTTTTCTACAGATTGAAAACTTAGCTGGTTAAATACTGAAACTGGCATCGGATTTAAGTGACTTTTCTACAGATTGAAAGCTTAGCTGGTTAAATACTGAAACGGGCATCGGATTTAAGTTACTTTTCTACAGATTGAAAGCTTAGCTGGTTAAATACTGAAACTGGCATCTGATTTAAGTGACTTTTCTACAGATTGAAAGCTTAGCTGGTTAAATACTGAAACTGGCATCGGATTTCAGTGACCTTTCTACAGATTGAAAGCTTAGCTGGTTAAATACTGAAACTGGCATCGGATTTAAGTAATTTCTCTACAGATTGAAAGCTTAGCTGGTTAAATACTAAAACTGGCATCGGATTTAAGTGACTTTTCTACAGATTGAAAGCTTAGCTGGTTAAATACTGAAATGGGCATCGGATTTAAGTGACTTTTCTACAAATTGAAAGCTTAGCTGGTTAAATACTGAAACTGGCATCGGATTTAAGTGACTTTTCTACAGATTGAAAGCTTAGCTGGTTAAATACTGAAACTGGCATCGGATTTAAGTGACTTTCTACAGATTGAAAGCTTAGCTGGTTAAATACTGAAACTGGCATCGGATTTAAGTGACTTTTCTACAGATTGAAAGCTTAGCTGGTTAAATACTGAAACTGGCATCGGATTTAAGTGACTTTTCTACAGATTGAAAGCTTAGCTGGTTAAATACTGAAACTGGCATCGGATTTAAGTGACTTTTCTACAGATTGAAAGTTTAGCTGGTTAAATACTGAAACAGGCATCGGATTTAAGTGACCTTTCTACAGATTGAAAGCTTAGCTGGTTAAATATTGAAACTGGCATCGGATTTAAGTGACTTTTCTACAGATTGAAAGCTTAGCTGTTTAAATACTGAAACGGGCATCGGATTTAAGTTACTTTTCTACAGATTGAAAGCTTAGCTGGTTAAATTCTGAAACTGGCATCGGATTTAAGTGACTTTTCTACAGATTGAAAGCTTAGCTGGTTAAATACTGAAACTGGCATCGGATTTAAGTGACTTTTCTACAGATTGAAAGCTTAGCTGGTTAAATACTGAAACTGGCATCGGATTTAAGTGACTTTTCTACAGATTGAAAGCTTAGCTGGTTAAATACTGAAATGGGCATCGGATTTAAGTGACTTTTCTACAAATTGAAAGCTTAGCTGGTTAAATACTGAAACTGGCATCGGATTTAAGTGACTTTTCTACAGATTGAAAGCTTAGCTGGTTAAATACTGAAACTGGCATCGGATTTAAGTAATTTTTCTACAGATTGAAAGCTTAGCTGGTTAAATACTGAAACTGGCATCGGATTTAAGTGACTTTTCTACAGATTGAAAGCTTAGCTGGTTAAATACTGAAACTGCATCGGATTTAAGTGACTTTTCTACAGATTGAAAGCTTAGCTGGTTAAATACTGAAACTGGCATCGGATTTAAGTGACCTTTCTACAGATTGAAAGCTTAGCTGGTTAAATACTGAAACTGGCATCGGATTTAAGTGACCTTTCTACAGATTGAAAGCTTAGCTGGTTAAATACTGAAACTGGCATCGGATTTAAGTTACTTTTCTACAGATTGAAAGCTTAGCTGGTTAAATACTGAATATGGCATCGGATTTAAGTTACTTTTCTACAGATTGAAAGCTTAGCTGGTTAAATACTGAAACGGGCATCGGATTTAAATTACTTTTCTACGGGATTGAAAGCTTAGCTGGTTAAATACTGAAACGGGCATCGGATTTAAGTGACTTTTCTACGGGATTGAAAGCTTAGCTGGTTAAATACTGAAACGGGCATCGGATTTAAGTTACTTTTCTACAGATTGAAAGCTTAGCTGGTTAAATACTGAAACTGGCATCGGATTTAAGTGACTTTTCTACAAATTGAAAGCTTAGCTGGTGAAATACTGAAACTGGCATCGGATTTAAGTGACTTTTCTACAGATTGAAAGCTTAGCTGGTTAAATACTGAAACGGGCATCGGATTTAAATTACTTTTCTACGGGATTGAAAGCTTAGCTGGTTAAATACTGAAACGGGCATCGGATTTAAGTGACTTTTCTACGGGATTGAAAGCTTAGCTGGTTAAATACTGAAACGGGCATCGGATTTAAGTTACTTTTCTACAGATTGAAAGCTTAGCTGGTTAAATACTGAAACTGGCATCGGATTTAAGTGACTTTTCTACAAATTGAAAGCTTAGCTGGTGAAATACTGAAACTGGCATCGGATTTAAGTGACTTTTCTACAGATTGAAAGCTTAGCTGGTTAAATACTGAAACTGGCATCGGATTTAAGTGACTTTTCTACAAATTGAAAGCTTAGCTGGTGAAATACTGAAACTGGCATCGGATTTAAGTGACTTTTCTACAGATTGAAAGCTTAGCTGGTTAAATACTGAAACGGGCATCGGATTTAAGTGACTTTTCTACAGATTGAAAGCTTAGCTGGTTAAATACTGAAACGGGCATCGGATTTAAGTGACTTATCTACAGATTGAAAGCTTAGCTGGTGAAATACTGAAACTGGCATCGGATTTAAGTGACTTTTCTACATATTGAAAGCTTAGCTGGTTAAATACTGAAATGGGCATCGGATTTAAGTGACTTTTCTACAAATTGAAAGCTTAGCTGGTTAAATACTGAAACTGGCATCGGATTTAAGTGACTTTTCTACAGATTGAAAGCTTAGCTGGTTAAATACTGAAACTGGCATCGGATTTAAGTGACTTTTCTACAGATTGAAAGCTTAGCTGGTTAAATACTGAAACTGGCATCGGATTTAAGTGACTTTTCTACAGATTGAAAGCTTAGCTGGTTAAATACTGAAACTGGCATCGGATTTAAGTGACTTTTCTACAGATTGAAAGCTTAGCTGGTTAAATACTGAAACTGGCATCGGATTTAAGTGACTTTTCTACAGATTGAAAGCTTAGCTGGTTAAATACTGAAACTGGCATCGGATTTAAGTGACTTTTCTACAGATTGAAAGCTTAGCTGGTTAAATACTGAAACAGGCATCGGATTTAAGTGACTTTTCTACAGATTGAAAGCTTAGCTGGTTAAATATTGAAACTGGCATCGGATTTAAGTGACTTTTCTACAGATTGAAAGCTTAGCTGGTTAAATACTGAAACGGGCATCGGATTTAAGTTACTTTTCTACAGATTGAAAGCTTAGCTGGTTAAATTCTGAAACTGGCATCGGATTTAAGTGACTTTTCTACAGATTGAAAGCTTAGCTGGTTAAATACTGAAACTGGCATCGGATTTAAGTGACTTTTCTACAGATTGAAAGCTTAGCTGGTTAAATACTGAAACTGGCATCGGATTTAAGTGACTTTTCTACAGATTGAAAGCTTAGCTGGTTAAATACTGAAATGGGCATCGGATTTAAGTGACTTTTCTACAAATTGAAAGCTTAGCTGGTTAAATACTGAAACTGGCATCGGATTTAAGTGACTTTTCTACAGATTGAAAGCTTAGCTGGTTAAATACTGAAACTGGCATCGGATTTAAGTAATTTTTCTACAGATTGAAAGCTTAGCTGGTTAAATACTGAAACTGGCATCGGATTTAAGTGACTTTTCTACAGATTGAAAGCTTAGCTGGTTAAATACTGAAACTGCATCGGATTTAAGTGACTTTTCTACAGATTGAAAGCTTAGCTGGTTAAATACTGAAACTGGCATCGGATTTAAGTGACTTTTCTACAGATTGAAAGCTTAGCTGGTTAAATACTGAAACTGGCATCGGATTTAAGTGACCTTTCTACAGATTGAAAGCTTAGCTGGTTAAATACTGAAACTGGCATCGGATTTAAGTGATTTTTCTACAGATTGAAAGCTTAGCTGGTTAAATACTGAAACTGGCATCGGATTTAAGTGACTTTTCTACAGATTGAAAGCTTAGCTGGTGAAATACTGAAATGGGCATCGGATTTAAGTGACTTTTCTACAAATTGAAAGCTTAGCTGGTGAAATACTGAAACTGGCATCGGATTTAAGTGACTTTTCTACAGATTGAAAGCTTAGCTGGTTAAATACTGAAACGGGCATCGGATTTAAGTGACTTTTCTACAGATTGAAAGCTTAGCTGGTTAAATACTGAAACGGGAATCGGATTTAAGTGACTTTTCTACAGATTGAAAACTTAGCTGGTTAAATACTGAAACTGGCATCGGATTTAAGTGACTTTTCTACAGATTGAAAGCTTAGCTGGTTAAATACTGAAACTGGCATCGGATTTAAGTGACTTTTCTACAGATTGAAAGTTTAGCTGGTTAAATACTGAAACAGGCATCGGATTTAAGTGACCTTTCTACAGATTGAAAGCTTAGCTGGTTAAATATTGAAACTGGCATCGGATTTAAGTGACTTTTCTACAGATTGAAAGCTTAGCTGTTTAAATACTGAAACGGGCATCGGATTTAAGTTACTTTTCTACAGATTGAAAGCTTAGCTGGTTAAATACTGAAACGGGCATCGGATTTAAGTTACTTTTCTACAGATTGAAAGCTTAGCTGGTTAAATACTGAAATGGGCATGGGATTTAAGTGACTTTTCTACAGATTGAAAGCTTAGCTGGTTAAATACTGAAACTGGCATCGGATTTAAGTGACTTTTCTACAGATTGAAAGCTTAGCTGGTTAAATACTGAAACTGGCATCGGATTTAAGTTACTTTTCTACAGATTGAAAGTTTAGCTGGTTAAATACTGAAACTGGCATCGGATTTAAGGTACTTTTCTACAGATTGAAAGTTTAGCTGGTTAAATACTGAAACTGGCATCGGATTTAAGTGACTTTTCTACAGATTGAAAGTTTAGCTGGTTAAATACTGAAACTGGCATCGGATTTAAGTGACTTTTCTACAGATTGAAAGCTTAGCTGGTTAAATACTGAAACGGGCATCGGATTTAAGTGACTTTTCTACAGATTGAAAGCTTAGCTGGTTAAATTCTGAAACTGGCATCGGATTTAAGTGACTTTTCTACAGATTGAAAGCTTAGCTGGTTAAATTCTGAAACTGGCATCGGATTTAAGTGACTTTTCTACAGATTGAAAGCTTAGCTGGTTAAATACTGAAACTGGCATCGGATTTAAGTGACTTTTCTACAGATTGAAAGCTTAGCTGGTTAAATACTGAAACGGGCATCGGATTTAAGTGACTTTTCTACAGATTGAAAGCTTAGCTGGTTAAATACTGAAACGGGCATCGGATTTAAGTGACTTTTCTACAGATTGAAAGCTTAGCTGGTTAAATACTGAAACGGGCATCGGATTTAAGTGACTTTTCTACAGATTGAAAGCTTAGCTGGTTAAATACTGAAACTGGCATCGGATTTAAGTGACCTTTCTACAGATTGAAAGCTTAGCTGGTTAAATACTGAAACTGGCATCGGATTTAAGTGACTTTTCTACAGATTGAAAGCTTAGCTGGTTAAATACTGAAACTGGCATCGGATTTAAGTGACTTTTCTACAGATTGAAAGCTTAGCTGGTTAAATACTGAAACTGGCATCGGATTTAAGTGACTTTTCTACAAATTGAAAGTTTAGCTGGTGAAATACTGAAACTGGCATCGGATTTAAGTGACTTTTCTACAAATTGAAAGTTTAGCTGGTGAAATACTGAAACTGGCATCGGATTTAAGTGACTTTTCTACAGATTGAAAGCTTAGCTGGTTAAATACTGAAACGGGCATCGGATTTAAGTGACTTTTCTACAGATTGAAAGCTTAGCTGGTTAAATACTGAAACGGGCATCGGATTTAAGTGACTTTTCTACAGATTGAAAGCTTAGCTGGTGAAATACTGAAACTGGCATCGGATTTAAGTTACTTTTCTACAAATTGAAAGCTTAGCTGGTGAAATACTGAAACTGGCATCGGATTTAAGTGACTTTTCTACAGATTGAAATCTTAGCTGGTTAAATACTGAAACGGGCATCGGATTTAAGTGACTTTTCTACAGATTGAAAGCTTAGCTGGTTAAATACTGAAACTGGCATCGGATTTAAGTGACTTTTCTACAGATTGAAAGCTTAGCTGGTTAAATACTGAAACGGGCATCGGATTTAAGTGACTTTTCTACAGATTGAAAGCTTAGCTGGTGAAATACTGAAACTGGCATCGGATTTAAGTTACTTTTCTACAAATTGAAAGCTTAGCTGGTGAAATACTGAAACTGGCATCGGATTTAAGTGACTTTTCTACAGATTGAAATCTTAGCTGGTTAAATACTGAAACGGGCATCGGATTTAAGTGACTTTTCTACAGATTGAAAGCTTAGCTGGTTAAATACTGAAACTGGCATCGGATTTAAGTGACTTTTCTACAGATTGAAAGCTTAGCTGGTTAAATACTGAAACTGGCATCGGATTTAAGTGACTTTTCTACAGATTGAAAGTTTAGCTGGTTAAATACTGAAACTGGCATCGGATTTAAGTGACTTTTCTACAGATTGAAAGCTTAGCTGGTTAAATATTGAAACTGGCATCGGATTTAAGTGACTTTTCTACAGATTGAAAGCTTAGCTGGTTAAATACTGAAACTGGCATCGGATTTAAGTGACTTTTCTACAGATTGAAAGCTTAGCTGGTTAAATACTGAAACTGGCATCGGATTTAAGTTACTTTTCTACAGATTGAAAGTTTAGCTGGTTAAATACTGAAACTGGCATCGGATTTAAGTGACTTTTCTACAGATTGAAAGCTTAGCTGGTTAAATATTGAAACTGGCATCGGATTTAAGTGACTTTTCTACAGATTGAAAGCTTAGCTGGTTAAATACTGAAACTGGCATCGGATTTAAGTTACTTTTCTACAGATTGAAAGCTTAGCTGGTTAAATACTGAAACTGGCATCGGATTTAAGTGACTTTTCTACCGATTGAAAGCTTAGCTGGTTAAATACTGAAACGGGCATCGGATTTAAGTTACTTTTCTACAGATTGAAAGCTTAGCTGGTTAAATACTGAAACGGGCATCGGATTTAAGTGACTTTTCTACAGATTGAAAGCTTAGCTGGTTAAATACTGAAACTGGCATCGGATTTAAGTGACTTTTCTACAGATTGAAAGCTTAGCTGGTTAAATACTGAAACTGGCATCGGATTTAAGTTACTTTTCTACAGATTGAAAGCTTAGCTGGTTAAATACTGAAACTGGCATCGGATTTAAGTTACTTTTCTACAGATTGAAAGTTTAGCTGGTTAAATACTGAAACTGGCATCGGATTTAAGTGACTTTTCTACAGATTGAAAGCTTAGCTGGTTAAATACTGAAACGGGCATCGGATTTAAGTGACTTTTCTACAGATTGAAAGCTTAGCTGGTTAAATTCTGAAACTGGCATCGGATTTAAGTGACTTTTCTACAGATTGAAAGCTTAGCTGGTTAAATACTGAAACTGGCATCGGATTTAAGTGACTTTTCTACAGATTGAAAGCTTAGCTGGTTAAATACTGAAACTGGCATCGGATTTAAGTAATTTTTCTACAGATTGAAAGCTTAGCTGGTTAAATACTAAAACTGGCATCGGATTTAAGTGACTTTTCTACAGATTGAAAGCTTAGCTGGTTAAATACTGAAACTGGCATCGGATTTAAGTGACTTTTCTACAGATTGAAAGCTTAGCTGGTTAAATACTGAAACTGGCATCGGATTTAAGTGACTTTTCTACAGATTGAAAGCTTAGCTGGTTAAATACTGAAACGGGCATCGGATTTAAGTAACTTTTCTACAGATTGAAAGCTTAGCTGGTTAAATACTGAAACGGGAATCGGATTTAAGTGACTTTTCTACAGATTGAAAACTTAGCTGGTTAAATACTGAAACTGGCATCGGATTTAAGTGACTTTTCTACAGATTGAAAGCTTAGCTGGTTAAATACTGAAACTGGCATCGGATTTAAGTGACTTTTCTACAGATTGAAAGTTTAGCTGGTTAAATACTGAAACAGGCATCGGATTTAAGTGACCTTTCTACAGATTGAAAGCTTAGCTGGTTAAATATTGAAACTGGCATCGGATTTAAGTTACTTTTCTACAGATTGAAAGCTTAGCTGTTTAAATACTGAAACGGGCATCGGATTTAAGTTACTTTTCTACAGATTGAAAGCTTAGCTGGTTAAATACTGAAACGGGCATCGGATTTAAGTTACTTTTCTACAGATTGAAAGCTTAGCTGGTTAAATACTGAAACTGGCATCGGATTTAAGTGACTTTTCTACAGATTGAAAGCTTAGCTGGTTAAATACTGAAACGGGCATCGGATTTAAGTGACTTTTCTACAGATTGAAAGCTTAGCTGGTTAAATACTGAAACGGGCATCGGATTTAAGTGACTTTTCTACAGATTGAAAGCTTAGCTGGTTAAATACTGAAACGGGCATCGGATTTAAGTGACCTTTCTACAGATTGAAAGCTTAGCTGGTTAAATACTGAAACTGGCATCGGATTTAAGTGACTTTTCTACAGATTGAAAGCTTAGCTGGTTAAATACTGAAACTGGCATCGGATTTAAGTGACTTTTCTACAGATTGAAAGCTTAGCTGGTTAAATACTGAAACTGGCATCGGATTTAAGTGACTTTTCTACAAATTGAAAGTTTAGCTGGTGAAATACTGAAACTGGCATCGGATTTAAGTGACTTTTCTACAAATTGAAAGTTTAGCTGGTGAAATACTGAAACTGGCATCGGATTTAAGTGACTTTTCTACAGATTGAAAGCTTAGCTGGTTAAATACTGAAACGGGCATCGGATTTAAGTGACTTTTCTACAGATTGAAAGCTTAGCTGGTTAAATACTGAAACGGGCATCGGATTTAAGTGACTTTTCTACAGATTGAAAGCTTAGCTGGTGAAATACTGAAACTGGCATCGGATTTAAGTTACTTTTCTACAAATTGAAAGCTTAGCTGGTGAAATACTGAAACTGGCATCGGATTTAAGTGACTTTTCTACAGATTGAAATCTTAGCTGGTTAAATACTGAAACGGGCATCGGATTTAAGTGACTTTTCTACAGATTGAAAGCTTAGCTGGTTAAATACTGAAACTGGCATCGGATTTAAGTGACTTTTCTACAGATTGAAAGCTTAGCTGGTTAAATACTGAAACTGGCATCGGATTTAAGTGACTTTTCTACAGATTGAAAGTTTAGCTGGTTAAATACTGAAACTGGCATCGGATTTAAGTGACTTTTCTACAGATTGAAAGCTTAGCTGGTTAAATATTGAAACTGGCATCGGATTTAAGTGACTTTTCTACAGATTGAAAGCTTAGCTGGTTAAATACTGAAACTGGCATCGGATTTAAGTTACTTTTCTACAGATTGAAAGCTTAGCTGGTTAAATACTGAAACTGGCATCGGATTTAAGTGACTTTTCTACCGATTGAAAGCTTAGCTGGTTAAATACTGAAACGGGCATCGGATTTAAGTGACTTTTCTACAGATTGAAAGCTTAGCTGGTTAAATACTGAAACGGGCATCGGATTTAAGTGACTTTTCTACAGATTGAAAGCTTAGCTGGTTAAATACTGAAACTGGCATCGGATTTAAGTGACTTTTCTACAGATTGAAAGCTTAGCTGGTTAAATACTGAAACTGGCATCGGATTTAAGTTACTTTTCTACAGATTGAAAGCTTAGCTGGTTAAATACTGAAACTGGCATCGGATTTAAGTGACTTTTCTACAGATTGAAAGCTTAGCTGGTTAAATACTGAAACGGGCATCGGATTTAAGTGACTTTTCTACAGATTGAAAGCTTAGCTGGTTAAATTCTGAAACTGGCATCGGATTTAAGTGACTTTTCTACAGATTGAAAGCTTAGCTGGTTAAATACTGAAACTGGCATCGGATTTAAGTGACTTTTCTACAGATTGAAAGCTTAGCTGGTTAAATACTGAAACTGGCATCGGATTTAAGTAATTTTTCTACAGATTGAAAGCTTAGCTGGTTAAATACTAAAACTGGCATCGGATTTAAGTGACTTTTCTACAGATTGAAAGCTTAGCTGGTTAAATACTGAAACTGGCATCGGATTTAAGTAACTTTTCTACAGATTGAAAGCTTAGCTGGTTAAATACTGAAACTGGCATCGGATTTAAGTGACTTTTCTACAGATTGAAAGCTTAGATGGTTAAATACTGAAACTGGCATCGGATTTAAGTTACTTTTCTACAGATTGAAAGCTTAGCTGGTTAAATACTGAAACTGGCATCGGATTTAAGTTACTTTTCTACAGATTGAAAGCTTAGCTGGTTAAATACTGAAACTGGCATCGGATTTAAGTGACTTTTCTACCGATTGAAAGCTTAGCTGGTTAAATACTGAAACGGGCATTGGATTTAAGTTACTTTTCTACAGATTGAAAGCTTAGCTGGTTAAATACTGAAACAGGCATCGGATTTAAGTGACTTTTCTACAGATTGAAAGCTTAGCTGGTTAAATACTGAAACTGGCATCGGATTTAAGTGACTTTTCTACAGATTGAAAGCTTAGCTGGTTAAATACTGAAACTGGCATCGGATTTAAGTGACTTTTCTACAGATTGAAAGCTTAGCTGGTTAAATACTGAAACTGGCATCGGATTTAAGTGACCTTTCTACAGATTGAAAGCTTAGCTGGTTAAATACTGAAACTGGCATCGGATTTAAGTAATTTCTCTACAGATTGAAAGCTTAGCTGGTTAAATACTAAAACTGGCATCGGATTTAAGTGACTTTTCTACAGATTGAAAGCTTAGCTGGTTAAATACTGAAACGGGCATCGGATTTAAGTGACTTTTCTACAGATTGAAAGCTTAGCTGGTTAAATACTGAAACTGGCATTGGATTTCAGTTACTTTTCTACAGATTGAAAGCTTAGCTGGTTAAATACTGAAACTGGCATCGGATTTAAGTGACTTTTCTACAGATTGAAAGCTTAGCTGGTTAAATATTGAAACTGGCATCGGATTTAAGTGACTTTTCTACAGATTGAAAGCTTAGCTGGTTAAATACTGAAACTGGCATTGGATTTAAGTGACTTTTCTACAGATTGAAAGCTTAGCTGGTTAAATACTGAAATGGGCATCGGATTTAAGTGACTTTTCTACAGATTGAAAGTTTAGCTGGATAAATTACTGAAATTGGCATGGGATTTAAGTGATTTTTCTACAGATTGAAAGCTTAGCTGGTTAAATACTGAAATGGGCATCGGATTTAAGTGACTTTTCTACAAATTGAAAGCTTAGCTGGTTAAATACTAAAACTAGCATCGGATTTAAGTGACTTTTCTACAGATTGAAAGCTTAGCTGGTTAAATACTGAGACGGGCATCGGATTTAAGTGACTTTTCTACAGATTGAAAGCTTAGCTGGTTAAATACTGAAACGGGAATCGGATTTAAGTGACTTTTCTACAGATTGAAAGCTTAGCTGGTTAAATACTGAAACTGGCATCGGATTTAAGTGACTTTTCTACAGATTGAAAGCTTAGCTGGTTAAATATTGAAACTGGCATCGGATTTAAGTGACTTTTCTACAGATTGAAAGCTTAGCTGGTTAAATACTGAAACTGGCATCGGATTTAAGTGACTTTTCTACAGATTGAAAGCTTAGCTGGTTAAATACTGAAACTGGCATCGGATTTAAGTGACTTTTCTACAGATTGAAAGTTTAGCTGGTTAAATACTGAAACTGGCATCGGATTTAAGTGACTTTTCTACAGATTGAAAGCTTAGCTGGTTAAATATTGAAACTGGCATCGGATTTAAGTGACTTTTCTACAGATTGAAAGCTTAGCTGGTTAAATACTGAAACTGGCATCGGATTTAAGTTACTTTTCTACAGATTGAAAGCTTAGCTGGTTAAATACTGAAACTGGCATCGGATTTAAGTGACTTTTCTACCGATTGAAAGCTTAGCTGGTTAAATACTGAAACGGGCATCGGATTTAAGTTACTTTTCTACAGATTGAAAGCTTAGCTGGTTAAATACTGAAACGGGCATCGGATTTAAGTGACATTTCTACAGATTGAAAGCTTAGCTGGTTAAATACTGAAACTGGCATCGGATTTAAGTGACTTTTCTACAGATTGAAAGTTTAGCTGGTTAAATACTGAAACTGGCATCGGATTTAAGTTACTTTTCTACAGATTTAAAGCTTAGCTGGTTAAATACTGAAACTGGCATCGGATTTAAGTTACTTTTCTACAGATTGAAAGTTTAGCTGGTTAAATACTGAAACTGGCATCGGATTTAAGTGACTTTTCTACAGATTGAAAGCTTAGCTGGTTAAATACTGAAACGGGCATCGGATTTAAGTGACTTTTCTACAGATTGAAAGCTTAGCTGGTTAAATTCTGAAACTGGCATCGGATTTAAGTGACTTTTCTACAGATTGAAAGCTTAGTTGGTTAAATACTGAAACTGGCATCGGATTTAAGTGACAATTCTACAGATTGAAAGCTTAGCTGGTTAAATACTGAAACTGGCATCGGATTTAAGTAATTTTTCTACAGATTGAAAGCTTAGCTGGTTAAATACTAAAACTGGCATCGGATTTAAGTGACTTTTCTACAGATTGAAAGCTTAGCTGGTTAAATACTGAAACTGGCATCGGATTTAAGTGACTTTTCTACAGATTGAAAGCTTAGCTGGTTAAATACTGAAACGGGCATCGGATTTAAGTGACTTTTCTACAGATTGAAAGCTTAGCTGGTTAAATACTGAAACTGGCATTGGATTTCAGTTACTTTTCTACAGATTGAAAGCTTAGCTGGTTAAATACTGAAACTGGCATCGGATTTAAGTGACTTTTCTACAGATTGAAAGCTTAGCTGGTTAAATATTGAAACTGGCATCGGATTTAAGTGACTTTTCTACAGATTGAAAGCTTAGCTGGTTAAATACTGAAACTGGCATTGGATTTAAGTGACTTTTCTACAGATTGAAAGCTTAGCTGGTTAAATACTGAAATGGGCATCGGATTTAAGTGACTTTTCTACAGATTGAAAGTTTAGCTGGATAAATTACTGAAATTGGCATGGGATTTAAGTGATTTTTCTACAGATTGAAAGCTTAGCTGGTTAAATACTGAAATGGGCATCGGATTTAAGTGACTTTTCTACAAATTGAAAGCTTAGCTGGTTAAATACTAAAACTAGCATCGGATTTAAGTGACTTTTCTACAGATTGAAAGCTTAGCTGGTTAAATACTGAAATGGGCATCGGATTTAAGTGACTTTTCTACAAATTGAAAGCTTAGCTGGTTAAATACTGAAACTGGCATCGGATTTAAGTTACTTTTCTACAGATTGAAAGCTTAGCTGGTTAAATACTGAATATGGCATCGGATTTAAGTTACTTTTCTACAGATTGAAAGCTTAGCTGGTTAAATACTGAAACGGGCATCGGATTTAAATTACTTTTCTACAGATTGAAAGCTTAGCTGGTTAAATTCTGAAACTGGCATAGGATTTAAGTGACTTTTCTACAGATTGAAAGCTTAGCTGGTTAAATACTGAAACTGGCATCGGATTTAAGTGACTTTTCTACGGGATTGAAAGCTTAGCTGGTTAAATACTGAAACGGGCATCGGATTTAAGTTACTTTTCTACAGTTTGAAAGCTTAGCTGGTTAAATACTGAAACTGGCATCGGATTTAAGTGACTTTTCTACAAATTGAAAGCTTAGCTGGTGAAATACTGAAACTGGCATCGGATTTAAGTGACTTTTCTACAGATTGAAAGCTTAGCTGGTTAAATACTGAAACTGGCATCGGATTTAAGTGACTTTTCTACAAATTGAAAGCTTAGCTGGTGAAATACTGAAACTGGCATCGGATTTAAGTGACTTTTCTACAGATTGAAAGCTTAGCTGGTTAAATACTGAAACGGGCATCGGATTTAAGTGACTTTTCTACAGATTGAAAGCTTAGCTGGTTAAATACTGAAACGGGCATCGGATTTAAGTGACTTTTCTACAGATTGAAAGCTTAGCTGGTGAAATACTGAAACTGGCATCGGATTTAAGTGACTTTTCTACATATTGAAAGCTTAGCTGGTTAAATACTGAAATGGGCATCGGATTTAAGTGACTTGTCTACAAATTGAAAGCTTAGCTGGTTAAATACTGAAACTGGCATCGGATTTAAGTGACTTTTCTACAGATTGAAAGCTTAGCTGGTTAAATACTGAAACTGGCATCGGATTTAAGTGACTTTTCTACAGATTGAAAGCTTAGCTGGTTAAATACTGAAACTGGCATCTGATTTAAGTGACTTTTCTACAGATTGAAAGCTTAGCTGGTTAAATACTGAAACTGGCATCGGATTTAAGTGACTTTTCTACAGATTGAAAGCTTAGCTGGTTAAATACTGAAACTGGCATCGGATTTAAGTGACTTTTCTACAGATTGAAAGCTTAGCTGGTTAAATACTGAAACTGGCATCGGATTTAAGTTACTTTTCTACAAATTGAAAGCTTAGCTGGTGAAATACTGAAACTGGCATCGGATTTAAGTGACTTTTCTACAGATTGAAAGCTTAGCTGGTTAAATACTGAAACGGGCATCGGATTTAAGTGACTTTTCTACAGATTGAAAGCTTAGCTGGTTAAATACTGAAACTGGCATCGGATTTAAGTGACTTTTCTACAGATTGAAAGCTTAGCTGGTTAAATACTGAAACTGGCATCGGATTTAAGTGACTTTTCTACAGATTGAAAGTTTAGCTGGTTAAATACTGAAACTGGCATCGGATTTAAGTGACTTTTCTACAGATTGAAAGCTTAGCTGGTTAAATATTGAAACTGGCATCGGATTTAAGTGACTTTTCTACAGATTGAAAGCTTAGCTGGTTAAATACTGAAACTGGCATCGGATTTAAGTGACTTTTCTACAGATTGAAAGCTTAGCTGGTTAAATACTGAAACTGGCATCGGATTTAAGTGACTTTTCTACAGATTGAAAGTTTAGCTGGTTAAATACTGAAACTGGCATCGGATTTAAGTGACTTTTCTACAGATTGAAAGCTTAGCTGGTTAAATATTGAAACTGGCATCGGATTTAAGTGACTTTTCTACAGATTGAAAGCTTAGCTGGTTAAATACTGAAACTGGCATCGGATTTAAGTTACTTTTCTACAGATTGAAAGCTTAGCTGGTTAAATACTGAAACTGGCATCGGATTTAAGTGACTTTTCTACCGATTGAAAGCTTAGCTGGTTAAATACTGAAACGGGCATTGGATTTAAGTTACTTTTCTACAGATTGAAAGCTTAGCTGGTTAAATACTGAAACGGGCATCGGATTTAAGTGACTTTTCTACAGATTGAAAGCTTAGCAGGTTAAATACTGAAACTGGCATCGGATTTAAGTGACTTTTCTACAGATTGAAAGCTTAGCTGGTTAAATACTGAAACTGGCATCGGATTTAAGTTACTTTTCTACAGATTGAAAGCTTAGCTGGTTAAATACTGAAACTGGCATCGGATTTAAGTTACTTTTCTACAGATTGAAAGTTTAGCTGGTTAAATACTGAAACTGGCATCGGATTTAAGTGACTTTTCTACAGATTGAAAGCTTAGCTGGTTAAATACTGAAACGGGCATCGGATTTAAGTGACTTTTCTACAGATTGAAAGCTTAGCTGGTTAAATTCTGAAACTGGCATCGGATTTAAGTGACTTTTCTACAGATTGAAAGCTTAGCTGGTTAAATACTGAAACTGGCATCGGATTTAAGTGACTTTTCTACAGATTGAAAGCTTAGCTGGTTAAATACTGAAACTGGCATCAGATTTAAGTAATTTTTCTACAGATTGAAAGCTTAGCTGGTTAAATACTAAAACTGGCATCGGATTTAAGTGACTTTTCTACAGATTGAAAGCTTAGCTGGTTAAATACTGAAACTGGCATCGGATTTAAGTGACTTTTCTACAGATTGAAAGCTTAGCTGGTTAAATACTGAAACTGGCATCGGATTTAAGTGACTTTTCTACAGATTGAAAGCTTAGCTGGTTAAATACTGAAACTGGCATCGGATTTAAGTTACTTTTCTACAGATTGAAAGCTTAGCTGGTTAAATACTGAAACTGGCATCGGATTTAAGTTACTTTTCTACAGATTGAAAGCTTAGCTGGTTAAATACTGAAACTGGCATCGGATTTAAGTGACTTTTCTACCGATTGAAAGCTTAGCTGGTTAAATACTGAAACGGGCATTGGATTTAAGTTACTTTTCTACAGATTGAAAGCTTAGCTGGTTAAATACTGAAACAGGCATCGGATTTAAGTGACTTTTCTACAGATTGAAAGCTTAGCTGGTTAAATACTGAAACTGGCATCGGATTTAAGTGACTTTTCTACAGATTGAAAGCTTAGCTGGTTAAATACTGAAACTGGCATCGGATTTAAGTGACTTTTCTACAGATTGAAAGCTTAGCTGGTTAAATACTGAAACTGGCATCGGATTTAAGTGACCTTTCTACAGATTGAAAGCTTAGCTGGTTAAATACTGAAACTGGCATCGGATTTAAGTAATTTCTCTACAGATTGAAATCTTAGCTGGTTAAATACTAAAACTGGCATCGGATTTAAGTGACTTTTCTACAGATTGAAAGCTTAGCTGGTTAAATACTGAAACGGGCATCGGATTTAAGTGACTTTTCTACAGATTGAAAGCTTAGCTGGTTAAATACTGAAACTGGCATTGGATTTCAGTTACTTTTCTACAGATTGAAAGCTTAGCTGGTTAAATACTGAAACTGGCATCGGATTTAAGTGACTTTTCTACAGATTGAAAGCTTAGCTGGTTAAATATTGAAACTGGCATCGGATTTAAGTGACTTTTCTACAGATTGAAAGCTTAGCTGGTTAAATACTGAAACTGGCATTGGATTTAAGTGACTTTTCTACAGATTGAAAGCTTAGCTGGTTAAATACTGAAATGGGCATCGGATTTAAGTGACTTTTCTACAGATTGAAAGTTTAGCTGGATAAATTACTGAAATTGGCATGGGATTTAAGTGATTTTTCTACAGATTGAAAGCTTAGCTGGTTAAATACTGAAATGGGCATCGGATTTAAGTGACTTTTCTACAAATTGAAAGCTTAGCTGGTTAAATACTAAAACTAGCATCGGATTTAAGTGACTTTTCTACAGATTGAAAGCTTAGCTGGTTAAATACTGAAATGGGCATCGGATTTAAGTGACTTTTCTACAAATTGAAAGCTTAGCTGGTTAAATACTGAAACTGGCATCGGATTTAAGTTACTTTTCTACAGATTGAAAGCTTAGCTGGTTAAATACTGAATATGGCATCGGATTTAAGTTACTTTTCTACAGATTGAAAGCTTAGCTGGTTAAATACTGAAACGGGCATCGGATTTAAATTACTTTTCTACAGATTGAAAGCTTAGCTGGTTAAATTCTGAAACTGGCATAGGATTTAAGTGACTTTTCTACAGATTGAAAGCTTAGCTGGTTAAATACTGAAACTGGCATCGGATTTAAGTGACTTTTCTACGGGATTGAAAGCTTAGCTGGTTAAATACTGAAACTGGCATCGGATTTAAGTGACTTTTCTACAAATTGAAAGCTTAGCTGGTGAAATACTGAAACTGGCATCGGATTTAAGTGACTTTTCTACAGATTGAAAGCTTAGCTGGTTAAATACTGAAACTGGCATCGGATTTAAGTGACTTTTCTACAAATTGAAAGCTTAGCTGGTGAAATACTGAAACTGGCATCGGATTTAAGTGACTTTTCTACAGATTGAAAGCTTAGCTGGTTAAATACTGAAACGGGCATCGGATTTAAGTGACTTTTCTACAGATTGAAAGCTTAGCTGGTTAAATACTGAAACGGGCATCGGATTTAAGTGACTTTTCTACAGATTGAAAGCTTAGCTGGTGAAATACTGAAACTGGCATCGGATTTAAGTGACTTTTCTACATATTGAAAGCTTAGCTGGTTAAATACTGAAACTGGCATCGGATTTAAGTGACTTTTCTACAGATTGAAAGCTTAGCTGGTGAAATACTGAAACTGGCATCGGATTTAAGTGACTTTTCTACATATTGAAAGCTTAGCTGGTTAAATACTGAAACTGGCATCGGATTTAAGTGACTTTTCTACAGATTGAAAGCTTAGCTGGTTAAATACTGAAACTGGCATCGGATTTAAGTGACTTTTCTACAGATTGAAAGCTTAGCTGGTTAAATACTGAAACTGGCATCGGATTTAAGTGACTTTTCTACAGATTGAAAGCTTAGCTGGTTAAATACTGAAACTGGCATCGGATTTAAGTGACTTTTCTACAGATTGAAAGCTTAGCTGGTTAAATACTGAAACTGGCATCGGATTTAAGTGACTTTTCTACAGATTGAAAGCTTAGCTGGTTAAATACTGAAACTGGCATCGGATTTAAGTGACTTTTCTACAGATTGAAAGCTTAGCTGGTTAAATACTGAAACAGGCATCGGATTTAAGTGACTTTTCTACAGATTGAAAGCTTAGCTGGTTAAATATTGAAACTGGCATCGGATTTAAGTGACTTTTCTACAGATTGAAAGCTTAGCTGGTTAAATACTGAAACGGGCATCGGATTTAAGTTACTTTTCTACAGATTGAAAGCTTAGCTGGTTAAATTCTGAAACTGGCATCGGATTTAAGTGACTTTTCTACACATTGAATGCTTAGCTGGTTAAATACTGAAACTGGCATCGGATTTAAGTGACTTTTCTACAGATTGAAAGCTTAGCTGGTTAAATACTGAAACTGGCATCGGATTTAAGTGACTTTTCTACAGATTGAAAGCTTAGCTGGTTAAATACTGAAATGGGCATCGGATTTAAGTGACTTTTCTACAAATTGAAAGCTTAGCTGGTTAAATACTGAAACTGGCATCGGATTTAAGTGACTTTTCTACAGATTGAAAGCTTAGCTGGTTAAATACTGAAACTGGCATCGGATTTAAGTAATTTTTCTACAGATTGAAAGCTTAGCTGGTTAAATACTGAAACTGGCATCGGATTTAAGTGACTTTTCTACAGATTGAAAGCTTAGCTGGTTAAATACTGAAACTGCATCGGATTTAAGTGACTTTTCTACAGATTGAAAGCTTAGCTGGTTAAATACTGAAACTGGCATCGGATTTAAGTGACTTTTCTACAGATTGAAAGCTTAGCTGGTTAAATACTGAAACTGGCATCGGATTTAAGTGACCTTTCTACAGATTGAAAGCTTAGCTGGTTAAATACTGAAACTGGCATCGGATTTAAGTGATTTTTCTACAGATTGAAAGCTTAGCTGGTTAAATACTGAAACTGGCATCGGATTTAAGTGACTTTTCTACAGATTGAAAGCTTAGCTGGTGAAATATTGAAATGGGCATCGGATTTAAGTGACTTTTCTACAAATTGAAAGCTTAGCTGGTGAAATACTGAAACTGGCATCGGATTTAAGTGACTTTTCTACAGATTGAAAGCTTAGCTGGTTAAATACTGAAACGGGCATCGGATTTAAGTGACTTTTCTACAGATTGAAAGCTTAGCTGGTTAAATACTGAAACGGGAATCGGATTTAAGTGACTTTTCTACAGATTGAAAACTTAGCTGGTTAAATACTGAAACTGGCATCGGATTTAAGTGACTTTTCTACAGATTGAAAGCTTAGCTGGTTAAATACTGAAACTGGCATCGGATTTAAGTGACTTTTCTACAGATTGAAAGCTTAGCTGGTTAAATATTGAAACTGGCATCGGATTTAAGTGACTTTTCTACAGATTGAAAGCTTAGCTGGTTAAATACTGAAACGGGCATCGGATTTAAGTTACTTTTCTACAGATTGAAAGCTTAGCTGGTTAAATACTGAAACTGGCATCGGATTTAAGTGACTTTTCTACAGATTGAAAGCTTAGCTGGTTAAATACTGAAACTGGCATCGGATTTAAGTGACTTTTCTACAGATTGAAAGCTTAGCTGGTTAAATACTGAAACAGGCATCGGATTTAAGTGACTTTTCTACAGATTGAAAGCTTAGCTGGTTAAATATTGAAACTGGCATCGGATTTAAGTGACTTTTCTACAGATTGAAAGCTTAGCTGGTTAAATACTGAAACGGGCATCGGATTTAAGTTACTTTTCTACAGATTGAAAGCTTAGCTGGTTAAATTCTGAAACTGGCATCGGATTTAAGTGACTTTTCTACACATTGAAAGCTTAGCTGGTTAAATACTGAAACTGGCATCGGATTTAAGTGACTTTTCTACAGATTGAAAGCTTAGCTGGTTAAATACTGAAACTGGCATCGGATTTAAGTGACTTTTCTACAGATTGAAAGCTTAGCTGGTTAAATACTGAAATGGGCATCGGATTTAAGTGACTTTTCTACAAATTGAAAGCTTAGCTGGTTAAATACTGAAACTGGCATCGGATTTAAGTGACTTTTCTACAGATTGAAAGCTTAGCTGGTTAAATACTGAAACTGGCATCGGATTTAAGTAATTTTTCTACAGATTGAAAGCTTAGCTGGTTAAATACTGAAACTGGCATCGGATTTAAGTGACTTTTCTACAGATTGAAAGCTTAGCTGGTTAAATACTGAAACTGCATCGGATTTAAGTGACTTTTCTACAGATTGAAAGCTTAGCTGGTTAAATACTGAAACTGGCATCGGATTTAAGTGACTTTTCTACAGATTGAAAGCTTAGCTGGTTAAATACTGAAACTGGCATCGGATTTAAGTGACCTTTCTACAGATTGAAAGCTTAGCTGGTTAAATACTGAAACTGGCATCGGATTTAAGTGATTTTTCTACAGATTGAAAGCTTAGCTGGTTAAATACTGAAACTGGCATCGGATTTAAGTGACTTTTCTACAGATTGAAAGCTTAGCTGGTGAAATACTGAAATGGGCATCGGATTTAAGTGACTTTTCTACAAATTGAAAGCTTAGCTGGTGAAATACTGAAACTGGCATCGGATTTAAGTGACTTTTCTACAGATTGAAAGCTTAGCTGGTTAAATACTGAAACGGGCATCGGATTTAAGTGACTTTTCTACAGATTGAAAGCTTAGCTGGTTAAATACTGAAACGGGAATCGGATTTAAGTGACTTTTCTACAGATTGAAAACTTAGCTGGTTAAATACTGAAACTGGCATCGGATTTAAGTGACTTTTCTACAGATTGAAAGCTTAGCTGGTTAAATACTGAAACTGGCATCGGATTTAAGTGACTTTTCTACAGATTGAAAGCTTAGCTGGTTAAATATTGAAACTGGCATCGGATTTAAGTGACTTTTCTACAGATTGAAAGCTTAGCTGGTTAAATACTGAAACGGGCATCGGATTTAAGTTACTTTTCTACAGATTGAAAGTTTAGCTGGTTAAATACTGAAACTGGCATCGGATTTAAGTGACTTTTCTACAGATTGAAAGCTTAGCTGGTTAAATACTGAAACTGGCATCGGATTTAAGTGACCTTTCTACAGATTGAAAGCTTAGCTGGTTAAATACTGAAACTGGCATCGGATTTAAGTAATTTCTCTACAGATTGAAAGCTTAGCTGGTTAAATACTAAAACTGGCATCGGATTTAAGTGACTTTTCTACAGATTGAAAGCTTAGCTGGTTAAATACTGAAATGGGCATCGGATTTAAGTGACTTTTCTACAAATTGAAAGCTTAGCTGGTTAAATACTGAAACTGGCATCGGATTTAAGTGACTTTTCTACAGATTGAAAGCTTAGCTGGTTAAATACTGAAACTGGCATCGGATTTAAGTGACTTTCTACAGATTGAAAGCTTAGCTGGTTAAATACTGAAACTGGCATCGGATTTAAGTGACTTTTCTACAGATTGAAAGCTTAGCTGGTTAAATACTGAAACTGGCATCGGATTTAAGTGACTTTTCTACAGATTGAAAGCTTAGCTGGTTAAATACTGAAACTGGCATCGGATTTAAGTGACTTTTCTACAGATTGAAAGTTTAGCTGGTTAAATACTGAAACAGGCATCGGATTTAAGTGACCTTTCTACAGATTGAAAGCTTAGCTGGTTAAATATTGAAACTGGCATCGGATTTAAGTGACTTTTCTACAGATTGAAAGCTTAGCTGTTTAAATACTGAAACGGGCATCGGATTTAAGTTACTTTTCTACAGATTGAAAGCTTAGCTGGTTAAATTCTGAAACTGGCATCGGATTTAAGTGACTTTTCTACAGATTGAAAGTTTAGCTGGTTAAATACTGAAACTGGCATCGGATTTAAGTGACTTTTCTACAGATTGAAAGCTTAGCTGGTTAAATATTGAAACTGGCATCGGATTTAAGTGACTTTTCTACAGATTGAAAGCTTAGCTGGTTAAATACTGAAACTGCATCGGATTTAAGTGACTTTTCTACAGATTGAAAGCTTAGCTGGTTAAATACTGAAACTGGCATCGGATTTAAGTGACCTTTCTACAGATTGAAAGCTTAGCTGGTTAAATACTGAAACTGGCATCGGATTTAAGTGACCTTTCTACAGATTGAAAGCTTAGCTGGTTAAATACTGAAACTGGCATCGGATTTAAGTTACTTTTCTACAGATTGAAAGCTTAGCTGGTTAAATACTGAATATGGCATCGGATTTAAGTTACTTTTCTACAGATTGAAAGCTTAGCTGGTTAAATACTGAAACGGGCATCGGATTTAAGTTACTTTTCTACAGATTGAAAGCTTAGCTGGTTAAATTCTGAAACTGGCATAGGATTTAAGTGACTTTTCTACAGATTGAAAGCTTAGCTGGTTAAATACTGAAACTGGCATCGGATTTAAGTGACTTTTCTACGGGATTGAAAGTTTAGCTGGTTAAATACTGAAACGGGCATCGGATTTAAGTTACTTTTCTACAGATTGAAAGCTTAGCTGGTTAAATACTGAAACTGGCATCGGATTTAAGTGACTTTTCTACAAATTGAAAGCTTAGCTGGTGAAATACTGAAACTGGCATCGGATTTAAGTAACTTTTATACAGATTGAAAGCTTAGCTGGTTAAATACTGAAACTGGCATCGGATTTAAGTGACTTTTCTACAAATTGAAAGCTTAGCTGGTGAAATACTGAAACTGGCATCGGATTTAAGTGACTTTTCTACAGATTGAAAGCTTAGCTGGTTAAATACTGAAACGGGCATCGGATTTAAGTGACTTTTCTACAGATTGAAAGCTTAGCTGGTTAAATACTGAAACGGGCATCGGATTTAAGTGACTTTTCTACAGATTGAAAGCTTAGCTGGTGAAATACTGAAACTGGCATCGGATTTAAGTGACTTTTCTACATATTGAAAGCTTAGCTGGTTAAATACTGAAATGGGCATCGGATTTAAGTGACTTTTCTACAAATTGAAAGCTTAGCTGGTTAAATACTGAAACTGGCATCGGATTTAAGTGACTTTTCTACAGATTGAAAGCTTAGCTGGTTAAATACTGAAACTGGCATCGGATTTAAGTGACTTTTCTACAGATTGAAAGCTTAGCTGGTTAAATACTGAAACTGGCATCGGATTTAAGTGACTTTTCTACAGATTGAAAGCTTAGCTGGTTAAATACTGAAACTGGCATCGGATTTAAGTGACTTTTCTACAGATTGAAAGCTTAGCTGGTTAAATACTGAAACTGGCATCGGATTTAAGTGACTTTTCTACAGATTGAAAGCTTAGCTGGTTAAATACTGAAACTGGCATCGGATTTAAGTGACTTTTCTACAGATTGAAAGCTTAGCTGGTTAAATACTGAAACAGGCATCGGATTTAAGTGACTTTTCTACAGATTGAAAGCTTAGCTGGTTAAATATTGAAACTGGCATCGGATTTAAGTGACTTTTCTACAGATTGAAAGCTTAGCTGGTTAAATACTGAAACGGGCATCGGATTTAAGTTACTTTTCTACAGATTGAAAGCTTAGCTGGTTAAATTCTGAAACTGGCATCGGATTTAAGTGACTTTTCTACAGATTGAAAGCTTAGCTGGTTAAATACTGAAACTGGCATCGGATTTAAGTGACTTTTCTACAGATTGAAAGCTTAGCTGGTTAAATACTGAAACTGGCATCGGATTTAAGTGACTTTTCTACAGATTGAAAGCTTAGCTGGTTAAATACTGAAATGGGCATCGGATTTAAGTGACTTTTCTACAAATTGAAAGCTTAGCTGGTTAAATACTGAAACTGGCATCGGATTTAAGTGACTTTTCTACAGATTGAAAGCTTAGCTGGTTAAATACTGAAACTGGCATCGGATTTAAGTAATTTTTCTACAGATTGAAAGCTTAGCTGGTTAAATACTGAAACTGGCATCGGATTTAAGTGACTTTTCTACAGATTGAAAGCTTAGCTGGTTAAATACTGAAACTGCATCGGATTTAAGTGACTTTTCTACAGATTGAAAGCTTAGCTGGTTAAATACTGAAACTGGCATCGGATTTAAGTGACTTTTCTACAGATTGAAAGCTTAGCTGGTTAAATACTGAAACTGGCATCGGATTTAAGTGACTTTTCTACAGATTGAAAGCTTAGCTGGTTAAATATTGAAACTGGCATCGGATTTAAGTGACTTTTCTACAGATTGAAAGCTTAGCTGGTTAAATACTGAAACGGGCATCGGATTTAAGTTACTTTTCTACAGATTGAAAGCTTAGCTGGTTAAATACTGAAACTGGCATCGGATTTAAGTGACTTTTCTACAGATTGAAAGCTTAGCTGGTTAAATACTGAAACTGGCATCGGATTTAAGTGACCTTTCTACAGATTGAAAGCTTAGCAGGTTAAATACTGAAACTGGCATCGGATTTAAGTAATTTCTCTACAGATTGAAAGCTTAGCTGGTTAAATACTAAAACTGGCATCGGATTTAAGTGACTTTTCTACAGATTGAAAGCTTAGCTGGTTAAATACTGAAATGGGCATCGGATTTAAGTGACTTTTCTACAAATTGAAAGCTTAGCTGGTTAAATACTGAAACTGGCATCGGATTTAAGTGACTTTTCTACAGATTGAAAGCTTAGCTGGTTAAATACTGAAACTGGCATCGGATTTAAGTGACTTTCTACAGATTGAAAGCTTAGCTGGTTAAATACTGAAACTGGCATCGGATTTAAGTGACTTTTCTACAGATTGAAAGCTTAGCTGGTTAAATACTGAAACTGGCATCGGATTTAAGTGACTTTTCTACAGATTGAAAGCTTAGCTGGTTAAATACTGAAACTGGCATCGGATTTAAGTGACTTTTCTACAGATTGAAAGTTTAGCTGGTTAAATACTGAAACAGGCATCGGATTTAAGTGACCTTTCTACAGATTGAAAGCTTAGCTGGTTAAATATTGAAACTGGCATCGGATTTAAGTGACTTTTCTACAGATTGAAAGCTTAGCTGGTTAAATACTGAAACTGGCATCGGATTTAAGTAATTTTTCTACAGATTGAAAGCTTAGCTGGTTAAATACTGAAACTGGCATCGGATTTAAGTGACTTTTCTACAGATTGAAAGCTTAGCTGGTTAAATACTGAAACTGCATCGGATTTAAGTGACTTTTCTACAGATTGAAAGCTTAGCTGGTTAAATACTGAAACTGGCATCGGATTTAAGTGACCTTTCTACAGATTGAAAGCTTAGCTGGTTAAATACTGAAACTGGCATCGGATTTAAGTGATTTTTCTACAGATTGAAAGCTTAGCTGGTTAAATACTGAAACTGGAATCGGATTTAAGTTACTTTTCTACAGATTGAAAGCTTAGCTGGTGAAATACTGAAATGGGCATCGGATTTAAGTGACTTTTCTACAAATTGAAAGCTTAGCTGGTGAAATACTGAAACTGGCATCGGATTTAAGTGACTTTTCTACAGATTGAAAGCTTAGCTGGTTAAATACTGAAACGGGCATCGGATTTAAGTGACTTTTGTACAGATTGAAAGCTTAGCTGGTTAAATATTGAAATGGGCATCGGATTTAAGTGACTTTTCTACAAATTGAAAGCTTAGCTGGTGAAATACTGAAACTGGCATCGGATTTAAGTGACTTTTCTACAGATTGAAAGCTCAGCTGGTTAAATACTGAAACGGGCATCGGATTTAAGTGACTTTTCTACAGATTGAAAGCTTAGCTGGTTAAATACTGAAACGGGAATCGGATTTAAGTGACTTTTCTACAGATTGAAAGCTTAGCTGGTTAAATACTGAAACTGGCATCGGATTTAAGTGACTTTTCTACAGATTGAAAGCTTAGCTGGTTAAATACTGAAACTGGCATCGGATTTAAGTGACTTTTCTACAGATTGAAAGCTTAGCTGGTTAAATACTGAAATGGGCATCGGATTTAAGTGACTTTTCTACAAATTGAAAGCTTAGCTGGTTAAATACTGAAACTGGCATCGGATTTAAGTGACTTTTCTACAGATTGAAAGCTTAGCTGGTTAAATACTGAAACTGGCATCGGATTTAAGTAATTTTTCTACAGATTGAAAGCTTAGCTGGTTAAAAACTGAAACTGGCATCGGATTTAAGTGACTTTTCTACAGATTGAAAGCTTAGCTGGTTAAATACTGAAACTGCATCGGATTTAAGTGACTTTTCTACAGATTGAAAGCTTAGCTGGTTAAATACTGAAACTGGCATCGGATTTAAGTGACCTTTCTACAGATTGAAAGCTTAGCTGGTTAAATACTGAAACTGGCATCGGATTTAAGTGATTTTTCTACAGATTGAAAGCTTAGCTGGTTAAATACTGAAACTGGCATCGGATTTAAGTTACTTTTCTACAGATTGAAAGCTTAGCTGGTGAAATACTGAAATGGGCATCGGATTTAAGTGACTTTTCTACAAATTGAAAGCTTAGCTGGTGAAATACTGAAACTGGCATCGGATTTAAGTGACTTTTCTACAGATTGAAAGCTTAGCTGGTTAAATACTGAAACGGGCATCGGATTTAAGTGACTTTTCTACAGATTGAAAGCTTAGCTGGTTAAATACTGAAACGGGAATCGGATTTAAGTGACTTTTCTACAGATTGAAAGCTTAGCTGGTTAAATACTGAAACTGGCATCGGATTTAAGTGACTTTTCTACAGATTGAAAGCTTAGCTGGTTAAATACTGAAACTGGCATCGGATTTAAGTGACCTTTCTACAGATTGAAAGCTTAGCTGGTTAAATACTGAAACTGGCATCGGATTTAAGTAATTTCTCTACAGATTGAAAGCTTAGCTGGTTAAATACTAAAACTGGCATCGGATTTAAGTGACTTTTCTACAGATTGAAAGCTTAGCTGGTTAAATACTGAAACTGGCATCGGATTTAAGTAATTTTTCTACAGATTGAAAGCTTAGCTGGTTAAATACTGAAACTGCATCGGATTTAAGTGACTTTTCTACAGATTGAAAGCTTAGCTGGTTAAATACTGAAACTGGCATCGGATTTAAGTGACCTTTCTACAGATTGAAAGCTTAGCTGGTTAAATACTGAAACTGGCATCGGATTTAAGTGACTTTTCTACAGATTGAAAGCTTAGCTGGTTAAATATTGAAACTGGCATCGGATTTAAGTGACTTTTCTACAGATTGAAAGCTTAGCAGGTTAAATACTGAAACTGGCATCGGATTTAAGTGACTTTTCTACAGATTGAAAGCTTAGCTGGTTAAATACTGAAACTGGCATCGGATTTAAGTGACTTTTCTACAGATTGAAAGCTTAGCTGGTGAAATACTGAAATGGGCATCGGATTTAAGTGACTTTTCTACAAATTGAAAGCTTAGCTGGTGAAATACTGAAACTGGCATCGGATTTAAGTGACTTTTCTACAGATTGAAAGCTTAGCTGGTTAAATACTGAAACGGGCATCGGATTTAAGTGACTTTTCTACAGATTGAAAGCTTAGCTGGTTAAATACTGAAACGGGAATCGGATTTAAGTGACTTTTCTACAGATTGAAAACTTAGCTGGTTAAATACTGAAACTGGCATCGGATTTAAGTGACTTTTCTACAGATTGAAAGCTTAGCTGGTTAAATACTGAAACTGGCATCGGATTTAAGTGACTTTTCTACAGATTGAAAGCTTAGCTGGTTAAATATTGAAACTGGCATCGGATTTAAGTGACTTTTCTACAGATTGAAAGCTTAGCTGGTTAAATACTGAAACGGGCATCGGATTTAAGTTACTTTTCTACAGATTGAAAGCTTAGCTGGTTAAATACTGAAACTGGCATCGGATTTAAGTGACTTTTCTACAGATTGAAAGCTTAGCTGGTTAAATACTGAAACTGGCATCGGATTTAAGTGACCTTTCTACAGATTGAAAGCTTAGCTGGTTAAATACTGAAACTGGCATCGGATTTAAGTAATTTCTCTACAGATTGAAAGCTTAGCTGGTTAAATACTAAAACTGGCATCGGATTTAAGTGACTTTTCTACAGATTGAAAGCTTAGCTGGTTAAATACTGAAATGGGCATCGGATTTAAGTGACTTTTCTACAAATTGAAAGCTTAGCTGGTTAAATACTGAAACTGGCATCGGATTTAAGTGACTTTTCTACAGATTGAAAGCTTAGCTGGTTAAATACTGAAACTGGCATCGGATTTAAGTGACTTTCTACAGATTGAAAGCTTAGCTGGTTAAATACTGAAACTGGCATCGGATTTAAGTGACTTTTCTACAGATTGAAAGCTTAGCTGGTTAAATACTGAAACTGGCATCGGATTTAAGTGACTTTTCTACAGATTGAAAGCTTAGCTGGTTAAATACTGAAACTGGCATCGGATTTAAGTGACTTTTCTACAGATTGAAAGTTTAGCTGGTTAAATACTGAAACAGGCATCGGATTTAAGTGACCTTTCTACAGATTGAAAGCTTAGCTGGTTAAATATTGAAACTGGCATCGGATTTAAGTGACTTTTCTACAGATTGAAAGCTTAGCTGTTTAAATACTGAAACGGGCATCGGATTTAAGTTACTTTTCTACAGATTGAAAGCTTAGCTGGTTAAATTCTGAAACTGGCATCGGATTTAAGTGACTTTTCTACAGATTGAAAGTTTAGCTGGTTAAATACTGAAACTGGCATCGGATTTAAGTGACTTTTCTACAGATTGAAAGCTTAGCTGGTTAAATATTGAAACTGGCATCGGATTTAAGTGACTTTTCTACAGATTGAAAGCTTAGCTGGTTAAATACTGAAACTGCATCGGATTTAAGTGACTTTTCTACAGATTGAAAGCTTAGCTGGTTAAATACTGAAACTGGCATCGGATTTAAGTGACCTTTCTACAGATTGAAAGCTTAGCTGGTTAAATACTGAAACTGGCATCGGATTTAAGTGACCTTTCTACAGATTGAAAGCTTAGCTGGTTAAATACTGAAACTGGCATCGGATTTAAGTTACTTTTCTACAGATTGAAAGCTTAGCTGGTTAAATACTGAATATGGCATCGGATTTAAGTTACTTTTCTACAGATTGAAAGCTTAGCTGGTTAAATACTGAAACGGGCATCGGATTTAAGTTACTTTTCTACAGATTGAAAGCTTAGCTGGTTAAATTCTGAAACTGGCATAGGATTTAAGTGACTTTTCTACAGATTGAAAGCTTAGCTGGTTAAATACTGAAACTGGCATCGGATTAAAGTGACTTTTCTACGGGATTGAAAGCTTAGCTGGTTAAATACTGAAACGGGCATCGGATTTAAGTTACTTTTCTACAGATTGAAAGCTTAGCTGGTTAAATACTGAAACTGGCATCGGATTTAAGTGACTTTTCTACAAATTGAAAGCTTAACTGGTGAAATACTGAAACTGGCATCGGATTTAAGTAACTTTTATACAGATTGAAAGCTTAGCTGGTTAAATACTGAAACTGGCATCGGATTTAAGTGACTTTTCTACAAATTGAAAGCTTAGCTGGTGAAATACTGAAACTGGCATCGGATTTAAGTGACTTTTCTACAGATTGAAAGCTTAGCTGGTTAAATACTGAAACGGGCATCGGATTTAAGTGACTTTTCTACAGATTGAAAGCTTAGCTGGTTAAATACTGAAACGGGCATCGGATTTAAGTGACTTTTCTACAGATTGAAAGCTTAGCTGGTGAAATACTGAAACTGGCATCGGATTTAAGTGACTTTTCTACATATTGAAAGCTTAGCTGGTTAAATACTGAAATGGGCATCGGATTTAAGTGACTTTTCTACAAATTGAAAGCTTAGCTGGTTAAATACTGAAACTGGCATCGGATTTAAGTGACTTTTCTACAGATTGAAAGCTTAGCTGGTTAAATACTGAAACTGGCATCGGATTTAAGTGACTTTTCTACAGATTGAAAGCTTAGCTGGTTAAATACTGAAACTGGCATCGGATTTAAGTGACTTTTCTACAGATTGAAAGCTTAGCTGGTTAAATACTGAAACTGGCATCGGATTTAAGTGACTTTTCTACAGATTGAAAGCTTAGCTGGTTAAATACTGAAACTGGCATCGGATTTAAGTGACTTTTCTACAGATTGAAAGCTTAGCTGGTTAAATACTGAAACTGGCATCGGATTTAAGTGACTTTTCTACAGATTGAAAGCTTAGCTGGTTAAATACTGAAACAGGCATCGGATTTAAGTGACTTTTCTACAGATTGAAAGCTTAGCTGGTTAAATATTGAAACTGGCATCGGATTTAAGTGACTTTTCTACAGATTGAAAGCTTAGCTGGTTAAATACTGAAACGGGCATCGGATTTAAGTTACTTTTCTACAGATTGAAAGCTTAGCTGGTTAAATTCTGAAACTGGCATCGGATTTAAGTGACTTTTCTACAGATTGAAAGCTTAGCTGGTTAAATACTGAAACTGGCATCGGATTTAAGTGACTTTTCTACAGATTGAAAGCTTAGCTGGTTAAATACTGAAACTGGCATCGGATTTAAGTGACTTTTCTACAGATTGAAAGCTTAGCTGGTTAAATACTGAAATGGGCATCGGATTTAAGTGACTTTTCTACAAATTGAAAGCTTAGCTGGTTAAATACTGAAACTGGCATCGGATTTAAGTGACTTTTCTACAGATTGAAAGCTTAGCTGGTTAAATACTGAAACTGGCATCGGATTTAAGTAATTTTTCTACAGATTGAAAGCTTAGCTGGTTAAATACTGAAACTGGCATCGGATTTAAGTGACTTTTCTACAGATTGAAAGCTTAGCTGGTTAAATACTGAAACTGCATCGGATTTAAGTGACTTTTCTACAGATTGAAAGCTTAGCTGGTTAAATACTGAAACTGGCATCGGATTTAAGTGACTTTTCTACAGATTGAAAGCTTAGCTGGTTAAATACTGAAACTGGCATCGGATTTAAGTGACTTTTCTACAGATTGAAAGCTTAGCTGGTTAAATATTGAAACTGGCATCGGATTTAAGTGACTTTTCTACAGATTGAAAGCTTAGCTGGTTAAATACTGAAACGGGCATCGGATTTAAGTTACTTTTCTACAGATTGAAAGCTTAGCTGGTTAAATACTGAAACTGGCATCGGATTTAAGTGACTTTTCTACAGATTGAAAGCTTAGCTGGTTAAATACTGAAACTGGCATCGGATTTAAGTGACCTTTCTACAGATTGAAAGCTTAGCAGGTTAAATACTGAAACTGGCATCGGATTTAAGTAATTTCTCTACAGATTGAAAGCTTAGCTGGTTAAATACTAAAACTGGCATCGGATTTAAGTGACTTTTCTACAGATTGAAAGCTTAGCTGGTTAAATACTGAAATGGGCATCGGATTTAAGTGACTTTTCTACAAATTGAAAGCTTAGCTGGTTAAATACTGAAACTGGCATCGGATTTAAGTGACTTTTCTACAGATTGAAAGCTTAGCTGGTTAAATACTGAAACTGGCATCGGATTTAAGTGACTTTCTACAGATTGAAAGCTTAGCTGGTTAAATACTGAAACTGGCATCGGATTTAAGTGACTTTTCTACAGATTGAAAGCTTAGCTGGTTAAATACTGAAACTGGCATCGGATTTAAGTGTCTTTTCTACAGATTGAAAGCTTAGCTGGTTAAATACTGAAACTGGCATCGGATTTAAGTGACTTTTCTACAGATTGAAAGTTTAGCTGGTTAAATACTGAAACAGGCATCGGATTTAAGTGACCTTTCTACAGATTGAAAGCTTAGCTGGTTAAATATTGAAACTGGCATCGGATTTAAGTGACTTTTCTACAGATTGAAAGCTTAGCTGTTTAAATACTGAAACGGGCATCGGATTTAAGTTACTTTTCTACAGATTGAAAGCTTAGCTGGTTAAATTCTGAAACTGGCATCGGATTTAAGTGACTTTTCTACAGATTGAAAGTTTAGCTGGTTAAATACTGAAACTGGCATCGGATTTAAGTGACTTTTCTACAGATTGAAAGCTTAGCTGGTTAAATACTGAAACTGGCATCGGATTTAAGTAACTTTTCTACAGATTGAAAGCTTAGCTGGTTAAATACTGAAATGGGCATCGGATTTAAGTGACTTTTCTACAAATTGAAAGCTTAGCTGGTTAAATACTGAAACTGGCATCGGATTTAAGTGACTTTTCTACAGATTGAAAGCTTAGCTGGTTAAATACTGAAACTGGCATCGGATTTAAGTAATTTTTCTACAGATTGAAAGCTTAGCTGGTTAAATACTGAAACTGGCATCGGATTTAAGTGACTTTTCTACAGATTGAAAGCTTAGCTGGTTAAATACTGAAACTGCATCGGATTTAAGTGACTTTTCTACAGATTGAAAGCTTAGCTGGTTAAATACTGAAACTGGCATCGGATTTAAGTGACCTTTCTACAGATTGAAAGCTTAGCTGGTTAAATACTGAAACTGGCATCGGATTTAAGTGATTTTTCTACAGATTGAAAGCTTAGCTGGTTAAATACTGAAACTGGCATCGGATTTAAGTTACTTTTCTACAGATTGAAAGCTTAGCTGGTGAAATACTGAAATGGGCATCGGATTTAAGTGACTTTTCTACAAATTGAAAGCTTAGCTGGTGAAATACTGAAACTGGCATCGGATTTAAGTGACTTTTCTACAGATTGAAAGCTTAGCTGGTTAAATACTGAAACGGGCATCGGATTTAAGTGACTTTTGTACAGATTGAAAGCTTAGCTGGTTAAATATTGAAATGGGCATCGGATTTAAGTGACTTTTCTACAAATTGAAAGCTTAGCTGGTGAAATACTGAAACTGGCATCGGATTTAAGTGACTTTTCTACAGATTGAAAGCTCAGCTGGTTAAATACTGAAACGGGCATCGGATTTAAGTGACTTTTCTACAGATTGAAAGCTTAGCTGGTTAAATACTGAAACGGGAATCGGATTTAAGTGACTTTTCTACAGATTGAAAGCTTAGCTGGTTAAATACTGAAACTGGCATCGGATTTAAGTGACCTTTCTACAGATTGAAAGCTTAGCTGGTTAAATACTGAAACTGGCATCGGATTTAAGTGATTTTTCTACAGATTGAAAGCTTAGCTGGTTAAATACTGAAACTGGCATCGGATTTAAGTTACTTTTCTACAGATTGAAAGCTTAGCTGGTGAAATACTGAAATGGGCATCGGATTTAAGTGACTTTTCTACAAATTGAAAGCTTAGCTGGTGAAATACTGAAACTGGCATCGGATTTAAGTGACTTTTCTACAGATTGAAAGCTTAGCTGGTTAAATACTGAAACGGGCATCGGATTTAAGTGACTTTTCTACAGATTGAAAGCTTAGCTGGTTAAATACTGAAACGGGAATCGGATTTAAGTGACTTTTCTACAGATTGAAAGCTTAGCTGGTTAAATACTGAAACTGGCATCGGATTTAAGTGACTTTTCTACAGATTGAAAGCTTAGCTGGTTAAATACTGAAACTGGCATCGGATTTAAGTGACTTTTCTACAGATTGAAAGCTTAGCTGGTTAAATATTGAAACTGGCATCGGATTTAAGTGACTTTTCTACAGATTGAAAGCTTAGCTGGTTAAATACTGAAACTGGCATCGGATTTAAGTGACTTTGCTACAGATTGAAAGCTTAGCTGGTTAAATACTGAAACTGGCATCGGATTTAAGTGACCTTTCTACAGATTGAAAGCTTAGCTGGTTAAATACTGAAACTGGCATCGGATTTAAGTAATTTCTCTACAGATTGAAAGCTTAGCTGGTTAAATACTAAAACTGGCATCGGATTTAAGTGACTTTTCTACAGATTGAAAGCTTAGCTGGTTAAATACTGAAACTGGCATCGGATTTAAGTAATTTTTCTACAGATTGAAAGCTTAGCTGGTTAAATACTGAAACTGGCATCGGATTTAAGTGACTTTTCTACAGATTGAAAGCTTAGCTGGTTAAATACTGAAACTGCATCGGATTTAAGTGACTTTTCTACAGATTGAAAGCTTAGCTGGTTAAATACTGAAACTGGCATCGGATTTAAGTGACCTTTCTACAGATTGAAAGCTTAGCTGGTTAAATACTGAAACTGGCATCGGATTTAAGTGATTTTTCTACAGATTGAAAGCTTAGCTGGTTAAATACTGAAACTGGCATCGGATTTAAGTTACTTTTCTACAGATTGAAAGCTTAGCTGGTTAAATACTGAAACTGGCATCGGATTTAAGTGACTTTTCTACAAATTGAAAGCTTAGCTGGTGAAATACTGAAACTGGCATCGGATTTAAGTGACTTTTCTACAGATTGAAAGCTTAGCTGGTTAAATACTGAAACGGGCATCGGATTTAAGTGACTTTTCTACAGATTGAAAGCTTAGCTGGTTAAATACTGAAACGGGAATCGGATTTAAGTGACTTTTCTACAGATTGAAAGCTTAGCTGGTTAAATACTGAAACTGGCATCGGATTTAAGTGACTTTTCTACAGATTGAAAGCTTAGCTGGTTAAATACTGAAACTGCATCGGATTTAAGTGACTTTTCTACAGATTGAAAGCTTAGCTGGTTAAATACTGAAACTGGCATCGGATTTAAGTGACCTTTCTACAGATTGAAAGCTTAGCTGGTTAAATACTGAAACTGGCATCGGATTTAAGTGATTTTTCTACAGATTGAAAGCTTAGCTGGTTAAATACTGAAACTGGCATCGGATTTAAGTTACTTTTCTACAGATTGAAAGCTTAGCTGGTGAAATACTGAAATGGGCATCGGATTTAAGTGACTTTTCTACAAATTGAAAGCTTAGCTGGTGAAATACTGAAACTGGCATCGGATTTAAGTGACTTTTCTACAGATTGAAAGCTTAGCTGGTTAAATACTGAAACGGGCATCGGATTTAAGTGACTTTTCTACAGATTGAAAGCTTAGCTGGTTAAATACTGAAACGGGAATCGGATTTAAGTGACTTTTCTACAGATTGAAAGCTTAGCTGGTTAAATACTGAAACTGGCATCGGATTTAAGTGACTTTTCTACAGATTGAAAGCTTAGCTGGTTAAATACTGAAACTGGCATCGGATTTAAGTGACTTTTCTACAGATTGAAAGCTTAGCTGGTTAAATATTGAAACTGGCATCGGATTTAAGTGACTTTTCTACAGATTGAAAGCTTAGCTGGTTAAATACTGAAACTGGCATCGGATTTAAGTGACTTTGCTACAGATTGAAAGCTTAGCTGGTTAAATACTGAAACTGGCATCGGATTTAAGTGACCTTTCTACAGATTGAAAGCTTAGCTGGTTAAATACTGAAACTGGCATCGGATTTAAGTAATTTCTCTACAGATTGAAAGCTTAGCTGGTTAAATACTAAAACTGGCATCGGATTTAAGTGACTTTTCTACAGATTGAAAGCTTAGCTGGTTAAATACTGAAACTGGCATCGGATTTAAGTAATTTTTCTACAGATTGAAAGCTTAGCTGGTTAAATACTGAAACTGGCATCGGATTTAAGTGACTTTTCTACAGATTGAAAGCTTAGCTGGTTAAATACTGAAACTGCATCGGATTTAAGTGACTTTTCTACAGATTGAAAGCTTAGCTGGTTAAATACTGAAACTGGCATCGGATTTAAGTGACCTTTCTACAGATTGAAAGCTTAGCTGGTTAAATACTGAAACTGGCATCGGATTTAAGTGATTTTTCTACAGATTGAAAGCTTAGCTGGTTAAATACTGAAACTGGCATCGGATTTAAGTTACTTTTCTACAGATTGAAAGCTTAGCTGGTTAAATACTGAAACTGGCATCGGATTTAAGTGACTTTTCTACAAATTGAAAGCTTAGCTGGTGAAATACTGAAACTGGCATCGGATTTAAGTGACTTTTCTACAGATTGAAAGCTTAGCTGGTTAAATACTGAAACGGGCATCGGATTTAAGTGACTTTTCTACAGATTGAAAGCTTAGCTGGTTAAATACTGAAACGGGAATCGGATTTAAGTGACTTTTCTACAGATTGAAAGCTTAGCTGGTTAAATACTGAAACTGGCATCGGATTTAAGTGACTTTTCTACAGATTGAAAGCTTAGCTGGTTAAATACTGAAACGGGCATCGGATTTAAGTGACTTTTCTACAGATTGAAAGCTTAGCTGGTTAAATACTGAAACGGGCATCGGATTTAAGTGACTTTTCTACAGATTGAAAGCTTAGCTGGTTAAATATTGAAACGGGCATCGGATTTAAGTGACTTTTCTACAAATTGAAAGCTTAGCTGGTGAAATACTGAAACTGGCATCGGATTTAAGTGACTTTTCTACAGATTGAAAGCTCAGCTGGTTAAATACTGAAACGGGCATCGGATTTAAGTGACTTTTCTACAGATTGAAAGCTCAGCTGGTTAAATACTGAAACGGGAATCGGATTTAAGTGACTTTTCTACAGATTGAAAGCTTAGCTGGTTAAATACTGAAACTGGCATCGGATTTAAGTGACTTTTCTACAGATTGAAAGCTTAGCTGGTTAAATACTGAAACTGGCATCGGATTTAAGTGACTTTTCTACAGATTGAAAGCTTAGCTGGTTAAATACTGAAATGGGCATCGGATTTAAGTGACTTTTCTACAAATTGAAAGCTTAGCTGGTTAAATACTGAAACTGGCATCGGATTTAAGTGACTTTTCTACAGATTGAAAGCTTAGCTGGTTAAATACTGAAACTGGCATCGGATTTAAGTAATTTTTCTACAGATTGAAAGCTTAGCTGGTTAAATACTGAAACTGGCATCGGATTTAAGTGACTTTTCTACAGATTGAAAGCTTAGCTGGTTAAATACTGAAACTGCATCGGATTTAAGTGACTTTTCTACAGATTGAAAGCTTAGCTGGTTAAATACTGAAACTGGCATCGGATTTAAGTGACCTTTCTACAGATTGAAAGCTTAGCTGGTTAAATACTGAAACTGGCATCGGATTTAAGTGATTTTTCTACAGATTGAAAGCTTAGCTGGTTAAATACTGAAACTGGCATCGGATTTAAGTTACTTTTCTACAGATTGAAAGCTTAGCTGGTGAAATACTGAAATGGGCATCGGATTTAAGTGACTTTTCTACAAATTGAAAGCTTAGCTGGTGAAATACTGAAACTGGCATCGGATTTAAGTGACTTTTCTACAGATTGAAAGCTTAGCTGGTTAAATACTGAAACGGGCATCGGATTTAAGTGACTTTTCTACAGATTGAAAGCTTAGCTGGTTAAATACTGAAACGGGAATCGGATTTAAGTGACTTTTCTACAGATTGAAAACTTAGCTGGTTAAATACTGAAACTGGCATCGGATTTAAGTGACTTTTCTACAGATTGAAAGCTTAGCTGGTTAAATACTGAAACGGGCATCGGATTTAAGTGACTTTTCTACAGATTGAAAGCTTAGCTGGTTAAATATTGAAATGGGCATCGGATTTAAGTGACTTTTCTACAAATTGAAAGCTTAGCTGGTGAAATACTGAAACTGGCATCGGATTTAAGTGACTTTTCTACAGATTGAAAGCTCAGCTGGTTAAATACTGAAACGGGCATCGGATTTAAGTGACTTTTCTACAGATTGAAAGCTTAGCTGGTTAAATACTGAAACGGGAATCGGATTTAAGTGACTTTTCTACAGATTGAAAGCTTAGCTGGTTAAATACTGAAACTGGCATCGGATTTAAGTGACTTTTCTACAGATTGAAAGCTTAGCTGGTTAAATACTGAAACTGGCATCGGATTTAAGTGACTTTTCTACAGATTGAAAGCTTAGCTGGTTAAATATTGAAACTGGCATCGGATTTAAGTGACTTTTCTACAGATTGAAAGCTTAGCTGGTTAAATACTGAAACTGGCATCGGATTTAAGTGACTTTTCTACAGATTGAAAGCTTAGCTGGTTAAATACTGAAACTGGCATCGGATTTAAGTGACCTTTCTACAGATTGAAAGCTTAGCTGGTTAAATACTGAAACTGGCATCGGATTTAAGTAATTTCTCTACAGATTGAAAGCTTAGCTGGTTAAATACTAAAACTGGCATCGGATTTAAGTGACTTTTCTACAGATTGAAAGCTTAGCTGGTTAAATACTGAAATGGGCATCGGATTTAAGTGACTTTTCTACAAATTGAAAGCTTAGCTGGTTAAATACTGAAACTGGAATCGGATTTAAGTGACTTTTCTACAGATTGAAAGCTTAGCTGGTTAAATACTGAAACTGGCATCGGATTTAAGTGACTTTTCTACAGATTGAAAGCTTAGCTGGTTAAATACTGAAACTGGCATCGGATTTAAGTGACTTTTCTACAGATTGAAAGCTTAGCTGGTTAAATACTGAAACTGGCATCGGATTTAAGTGACTTTTCTACAGATTGAAAGCTTAGCTGGTTAAATACTGAAACTGGCATCGGATTTAAGTGACTTTTCTACAGATTGAAAGCTTAGCTGGTTAAATACTGAAACTGGCATCGGATTTAAGTGACTTTTCTACAGATTGAAAGTTTAGCTGGTTAAACACTGAAACGGGCATCGGATTTAAGTGACTTTTCTACAGATTGAAAGCTTAGCTGGTTAAATATTGAAACTGGCATCGGATTTAAGTGACTTTTCTACAGATTGAAAGCTTAGCTGGTTAAATACTGAAACGGGCATCGGATTTAAGTTACTTTTCTACAGATTGAAAGCTTAGCTGGTTAAATTCTGAAACTGGCATCGGATTTAAGTGACTTTTCTACAGATTGAAAGCTTAGCTGGTTAAATACTGAAACTGGCATCGGATTTAAGTGACTTTTCTACAGATTGAAAGCTTAGCTGGTTAAATACTGAAACTGGCATCGGATTTAAGTGACTTTTCTACAGATTGAAAGCTTAGCTGGTTAAATATTGAAACTGGCATCGGATTTAAGTGACTTTTCTACAGATTGAAAGCTTAGCTGGTTAAATACTGAAACGGGCATCGGATTTAAGTTACTTTTCTACAGATTGAAAGCTTAGCTGGTTAAATTCTGAAACTGGCATCGGATTTAAGTGACTTTTCTACAGATTGAAAGCTTAGCTGGTTAAATACTGAAACTGGCATCGGATTTAAGTGACTTTTCTACAGATTGAAAGCTTAGCTGGTTAAATACTGAAACTGGCATCGGATTTAAGTGACTTTTCTACAGATTGAAAGCTTAGCTGGTTAAATACTGAAACGGGCATCGGATTTAAGTTACTTTTCTACCGATTGAAAGCTTAGCTGGTTAAATACTGAAACTGGCATCGGATTTAAGTGACTTTTCTACAGATTGAAAGCTTAGCTGGTTAAATACTGAAACTGGCATCGGATTTAAGTGACTTTTCTACAGATTGAAAGCTTAGCTGGTTAAATACTGTAACTGGCATCGGATTTAAGTGACCTTTCTACAGATTGAAAGCTTAGCTGGTTAAATACTGAAACTGGCATCGGATTTAAGTAATTTTTCTACAGATTGAAAGCTTAGCTGGTTAAATACTAAAACTGGCATCAGATTTAAGTGACTTTTCTACAGATTAAAAGCTTAGCTGGTTAAATACTGAAACTGCATCGGATTTAAGTGACTTTTCTACAGATTGAAAGCTTAGCTGGTTAAATACTGAAACTGGCATGGGATTTAAGTGACTTTTCTACAGATTGAAAGCTTAGCTGGTTAAATACTGAAACTGGCATGGGATTTAAGTGACTTTTCTACAGATTAAAAGCTTAGCTGGTTAAATACTGAAACTGCATCGGATTTAAGTGACTTTTCTACAGATTGAAAGCTTAGCTGGTTAAATACTGAAACTGGCATGGGATTTAAGTGACTTTTCTACAGATTGAAAGCTTAGCTGGTTAAATACTGAAACTGGCATCGGATTTAAGTGACTTTTCTACAGATTGAAAGCTTAGCTGGTTAAATACTGAAACTGGCATCAGATTTAAGTGACTTTTCTACAGATTGAAAGCTTAGCTGGTTAAATACTGAAACTGGCATCGGATTTAAGTGACTTTTCTACAGATTGAAAGCTTAGCTGGTTAAATATTGAAACTGGCATCGGATTTAAGTGACTTTTCTACAGATTGAAAGCTTAGCTGGTTAAATACTGAAACTGGCATCGGATTTAAGTGACTTTTCTACAGATTGAAAGCTTAGCTGGTTAAATACTGAAACTGGCATCGGATTTAAGTGACCTTTCTACAGATTGAAAGCTTAGCTGGTTAAATACTGAAACTGGCATCGGATTTAAGTAATTTCTCTACAGATTGAAAGCTTAGCTGGTTAAATACTAAAACTGGCATCGGATTTAAGTGACTTTTCTACAGATTGAAAGCTTAGCTGGTTAAATACTGAAATGGGCATCGGATTTAAGTGACTTTTCTACAAATTGAAAGCTTAGCTGGTTAAATACTGAAACTGGAATCGGATTTAAGTGACTTTTCTACAGATTGAAAGCTTAGCTGGTTAAATACTGAAACTGGCATCGGATTTAAGTGACTTTTCTACAGATTGAAAGCTTAGCTGGTTAAATACTGAAACTGGCATCGGATTTAAGTGACTTTTCTACAGATTGAAAGCTTAGCTGGTTAAATACTGAAACTGGCATCGGATTTAAGTGACTTTTCTACAGATTGAAAGCTTAGCTGGTTAAATACTGAAACTGGCATCGGATTTAAGTGACTTTTCTACAGATTGAAAGCTTAGCTGGTTAAATACTGAAACTGGCATCGGATTTAAGTGACTTTTCTACAGATTGAAAGTTTAGCTGGTTAAATATTGAAACTGGCATCGGATTTAAGTGACTTTTCTACAGATTGAAAGCTTAGCTGGTTAAATACTGAAACTGGCATCGGATTTAAGTGACTTTTCTACAGATTGAAAGCTTAGCTGGTTAAATTCTGAAACTGGCATCGGATTTAAGTGACTTTTCTACAGATTGAAAGCTTAGCTGGTTAAATACTGAAACTGGCATCGGATTTAAGTGACTTTTCTACAGATTGAAAGCTTAGCTGGTTAAATACTGAAACTGGCATCGGATTTAAGTGACTTTTCTACAGACTGAAAGCTTAGCTGGTTAAATATTGAAACTGGCATCGGATTTAAGTGACTTTTCTACAGATTGAAAGCTTAGCTGGTTAAATACTGAAACGGGCATCGGATTTAAGTTACTTTTCTACAGATTGAAAGCTTAGCTGGTTAAATACTGAAACTGCATCGGATTTAAGTGACTTTTCTACAGATTGAAAGCTTAGCTGGTTAAATACTGAAACTGGCATGGGATTTAAGTGACTTTTCTACAGATTGAAAGCTTAGCTGGTTAAATACTGAAACTGGCATGGGATTTAAGTGACTTTTCTACAGATTGAAAGCTTAGCTGGTTAAATACTGAAACTGGCATCGGATTTAAGTGACTTTTCTACAGATTGAAAGCTTAGCTGGTTAAATACTGAAACTGGCATCAGATTTAAGTGACTTTTCTACAGATTGAAAGCTTAGCTGGTTAAATACTGAAACTGGCATCGGATTTAAGTGACTTTTCTACAGATTGAAAGCTTAGCTGGTTAAATATTGAAACTGGCATCGGATTTAAGTGACTTTTCTACAGATTGAAAGCTTAGCTGGTTAAATACTGAAACTGGCATCGGATTTAAGTGACTTTTCTACAGATTGAAAGCTTAGCTGGTTAAATACTGAAACTGGCATCGGATTTAAGTGACCTTTCTACAGATTGAAAGCTTAGCTGGTTAAATACTGAAACTGGCATCGGATTTAAGTAATTTCTCTACAGATTGAAAGCTTAGCTGGTTAAATACTAAAACTGGCATCGGATTTAAGTGACTTTTCTACAGATTGAAAGCTTAGCTGGTTAAATACTGAAATGGGCATCGGATTTAAGTGACTTTTCTACAAATTGAAAGCTTAGCTGGTTAAATACTGAAACTGGAATCGGATTTAAGTGACTTTTCTACAGATTGAAAGCTTAGCTGGTTAAATACTGAAACTGGCATCGGATTTAAGTGACTTTTCTACAGATTGAAAGCTTAGCTGGTTAAATACTGAAACTGGCATCGGATTTAAGTGACTTTTCTACAGATTGAAAGCTTAGCTGGTTAAATACTGAAACTGGCATCGGATTTAAGTGACTTTTCTACAGATTGAAAGCTTAGCTGGTTAAATACTGAAACTGGCATCGGATTTAAGTGACTTTTCTACAGATTGAAAGCTTAGCTGGTTAAATACTGAAACTGGCATCGGATTTAAGTGACTTTTCTACAGATTGAAAGTTTAGCTGGTTAAACACTGAAACGGGCATCGGATTTAAGTGACTTTTCTACAGATTGAAAGCTTAGCTGGTTAAATATTGAAACTGGCATCGGATTTAAGTGACTTTTCTACAGATTGAAAGCTTAGCTGGTTAAATACTGAAACTGGCATCGGATTTAAGTTACTTTTCTACAGATTGAAAGCTTAGCTGGTTAATTTCTGAAACTGGCATCGGATTTAAGTGACTTTTCTACAGATTGAAAGCTTAGCTGGTTAAATACTGAAACTGGCATCGGATTTAAGTGACTTTTCTACAGATTGAAAGCTTAGCTGGTTAAATACTGAAACTGGCATCGGATTTAAGTGACTTTTCTACAGACTGAAAGCTTAGCTGGTTAAATATTGAAACTGGCATCGGATTTAAGTGACTTTTCTACAGATTGAAAGCTTAGCTGGTTAAATACTGAAACGGGCATCGGATTTAAGTTACTTTTCTACAGATTGAAAGCTTAGCTGGTTAAATTCTGAAACTGGCATCGGATTTAAGTGACTTTTCTACAGATTGAAAGCTTAGCTGGTTAAATACTGAAACTGGCATCGGATTTAAGTGACTTTTCTACAGATTGAAAGCTTAGCTGGTTAAATACTGAAACTGGCATCGGATTTAAGTGACTTTTCTACAGATTGAAAGCTTAGCTGGTTAAATACTGAAACGGGCATCGGATTGAAGTTACTTTTCTACCGATTGAAAGCTTAGCTGGTTAAATACTGAAACTGGCATCGGATTTAAGTGACTTTTCTACAGATTGAAAGCTTAGCTGGTTAAATACTGAAACTGGCATCGGATTTAAGTGACTTTTCTACAGATTGAAAGCTTAGCTGGTTAAATACTGTAACTGGCATCGGATTTAAGTGACCTTTCTACAGATTGAAAGCTTAGCTGGTTAAATACTGAAACTGGCATCGGATTTAAGTAATTTTTCTACAGATTGAAAGCTTAGCTGGTTAAATACTAAAACTGGCATCAGATTTAAGTGACTTTTCTACAGATTAAAAGCTTAGCTGGTTAAATACTGAAACTGCATCGGATTTAAGTGACTTTTCTACAGATTGAAAGCTTAGCTGGTTAAATACTGAAACTGGCATGGGATTTAAGTGACTTTTCTACAGATTGAAAGCTTAGCTGGTTAAATACTGAAACTGGCATGGGATTTAAGTGACTTTTCTACAGATTAAAAGCTTAGCTGGTTAAATACTGAAACTGCATCGGATTTAAGTGACTTTTCTACAGATTGAAAGCTTAGCTGGTTAAATACTGAAACTGGCATGGGATTTAAGTGACTTTTCTACAGATTGAAAGCTTAGCTGGTTAAATACTGAAACTGGCATCGGATTTAAGTGACTTTTCTACAGATTGAAAGCTTAGCTGGTTAAATATTGAAACTGGCATCGGATTTAAGTGTTTTTTCTATAGATTGAAAGCTTAGCTGGTTAAATACTGAAACTGGCATCGGATTTAAGTTACTTTTCTACAGATTGAAAGCTTAGCTGGTTAAATACTGAAACTGGCATCGGATTTAAGTTACTTTTCTACAGATTGAAAGCTTAGCTGGTTAAATATTGAAACTGGCATCGGATTTAAGTGACTTTTCTACCGATTGAAAGCTTAGCTGGTTAAATACTGAAACTGGCATCGGATTTAAGTGACTTTTCTACAGATTGAAAGCTTAGCTGGTTAAATACTGTAACTGGCATCGGATTTAAGTGATCTTTCTACAGATTGAAAGCTTAGCTGGTTAAATACTGAAACTGGCATCGGATTTAAGTAATTTTTCTACAGATTGAAAGCTTAGCTGGTTAAATACTAAAACTGGCATCGGATTTAAGTGACTTTTCTACAGATTGAAAGCTTAGCTGGTTAAATACTGTAACTGGCATCGGATTTAAGTGATCTTTCTACAGATTGAAAGCTTAGCTGGTTAAATACTGAAACTGGCATCGGATTTAAGTAATTTTTCTACAGATTGAAAGCTTAGCTGGTTAAATACTAAAACTGGCATCGGATTTAAGTGACTTTTCTACAGATTGAAAGCTTAGCTGGTTAAATACTGAAACTGCATCGGATTTAAGTGACTTTTCTACAGATTGAAAGCTTAGCTGGTTAAATACTGAAACTGGCATCGGATTTAAGTGACTTTTCTACAGATTGAAAGCTTAGCTGGTTAAATACTGAAACTGGCATCGGATTTAAGTTACTTTTCTACAGATTGAAAGCTTAGCTGGTTAAATACTGAAACTGGCATCGGATTTAAGTGACTTTTCTACAGATTGAAAGCTTAGCTGGTTAAATATTGAAACTGGCATCGGATTTAAGTGACTTTTCTACAGATTGAAAGCTTAGCTGGTTAAATACTGAAACTGGCATCGGATTTAAGTGACTGTTTAATTGTTAACTGTTGGATTTAAGTACCAACCTGGTCTCTGAAGGACTGTGCTAGGTGTGAGCAGTACCAACCTGGTCTCTGAAGGACTGGGCTAGGTGTGAGAAGTACCAATCTGGTCTATGAAGGACTGGGCTAGGTGTGAGCAGTACCAATCTGGTCTCTGAAGGACTGGGCTAGGTGTGAGCAGTACCAACCTGGTCTCTGAAGGACTGGGCTAGGTGTGAGCAGTACCAATCTGGTCTCTGAAGGACTGGGCTAGGTGTGAGCAGTACCAATCTGGTCTCTGAAGGACTGGGCTAGGTGTGAGCAGTACCAATCTGGTCTCTTCAATTCCATAAACAGATAAGGTAGGGGAGTTTTTTGGGTATACTATCAGCAGTCATAGCTGTTACAGCGTAGTCTACTTTCTGCCTTCCTTACCTGTGTCTTTGCCATTGGCACCAGGCGTTGGAGACGGGGGTTTACGGGCAGGCTGTGGCGGCGAGTCTTCCAACCTGATAGAAGATGTATAGAAAAAGAGGAGAGTAGAAAGACAGAAAAATAGTGATTCTTTGCAACACTATGTAAACAAACATTCAAGTATACCCTTCATGGGCTTTATGCCTGAATAATGTAGGTTATCTGATGTAATGAGTCTTCATGCCCCCTCTATGCCCTTGTGGACCTTACAGTAAGGCCAAGGAGACAGTCAGCTTTTAGCAGGAGTTAAAATGCTACTGAAATCCATTCTGAGTGGACTGGGTAAATCTGAGGCTTTACCTAACGGACAATTCCACCCAAAAATGATATTCTAATCATTTGTTTCATTAGTTCATTGTTGATATAGTTCCAAAATATTGTGCATGTCAGCAAGATATTTAACTTTCAAAATACAGAAATTCAGTTGGTAATGATGCATCTAGTGATCTTCCCAGGACTAAAATAAATGCTGTGTCATGCTCTGATATAGAAGTGGGTGACTTGGTTATGACACAAACACTACAGTGAACACACATGCACAGGTCCTTGAGGAATTCCCTGGCATGTGCCAACCAAGCTGCAGGGGCAGCTAGTTATACCCACCCCACCAAAGGACAACTCACTGGGGTAGGCAGGATGGCAGACAGGGAGTGGAGGGTTGCGAGCGACAGAGAGAGAGAGAGAGAGAGAGAGAGAGAGAGAGAGAGAGAGAATAAGATGACACACATTATGTGCCCCTCGCTCTCTCCATCACCCACCTGGATTTTAGCACCTCGTTCATTCTCAGCTCGAGGTCGAGCCTCTTCCCTCTCTCTCTCTCCAGCTCTTCCTTTATCTTCTCCACATTGGTTTCCTCTCGTAGCTTCCTCAACTCCTCTTCTGAAAGAAACAAAAACAACACATTAATGACTGGTATCATGGTGGTGATGATGATGGTGAAATTATGATGATGGTGGTGATGTGATGATGGATGGTGGTGATGGTGGTGATGATGGTGGATGGTGATGGTGGTGATGATGGATGGTGGTGATGATGGATGATGGTGATGATGGATGATGGTGGATGGTGGTGATGGTGGTGATGATGGATGATGGTGATGATGGATGATGGTGGATGGTGGTGATGATGGATGATGGTGGATGGTGGTGATGATGGATGATGGTGGATGGTAGTGATGATGGATGATGGTGGAGGTGATGGATGATGGTGATGATGGATGATGGTGGATGGTGGTGATGATGGATGATGGTGATGATGGATGATGGATGATGGTAGTGATGATGGATGATGGTGGAGGTGATGGATGATGGTGATGATGGTGGATGGTGGTGGATGGTGGTGATGATGGATGGTGATGGATGATGGTGGATGGTAGTGATGATGGATGATGGTGGATTGGTCGTGATGATGGATGATGGTGGATGGTGATGGTGGTGGATGGTGGTGATGATGGATGATGGTGGATGGTGGTGATGGATGATGATGATGGTAGTGATGATGATGGATGATGGTGGATGGTGATGATGGTGGATGGTGATGATGGATGATGGTGATGATGGTGGATGGTGATGATGGTGATGATGGTGGATGGTGGTGATGATGGTGATGATGATGATGGTGGTGATGGTGATGATGATGGTGGTGATGGTGATGATGATGGTGGTGATGATGGTGGTGATGATGGTGGATGGTGATGATGATGGTGGTGACGATGATGATGATGGTGGTGATGATGGTGATGATGATGATGATGATGGTGGTGGTGATGATGATGGTGGTGATGATGATGGTGGTGATGTGATGATGGTGATGGTGATGATGGTGATGATGATGGTGGTGATGATGATGGTGGTGATGATGATGGTGGTGATGATGGTGGTTGTGATGGTGGTGGTGGTGATGGTGGTGGTGATGGTGATGATGATGGTGGTGATGATGATGGATGGTGATGATGATGGTGGTGATGATTTTGGATGGTGATGGTGTGGTGATGATGGTGGATGGTGATGATGGTGGTGATGGTAGTGATGGTGATGGTAGTGATGATGGTGGATGGTGATGGTGGTGGTGATGATGGTGGATGGTGGTGATGGTGATGGTAGTGATGGTGGTGGATGGTGATGGTGGTGGTGATGATGGTGGATGGTGGTGATGGTAGTGATGGTGGATGGTGGTGATGGTAGTGATGGTGGTGGATGGTGATGGTGATGGTAGTGATGGTGGATGGTGGTGATGGTAGTGATGGTGGTGGATGGTGATGGTGGTGGTGATGATGGTGGATGGTGATGGTGGTGATGGTAGTGGATGGTGATGGTGGTGGTGATGATGGTGGATGGTGATGGTGGTGATGGTAGTGATGGTGGTGGATGGTGATGGTGGTGGTGATGATGGTGGATGGTGATGGTAGTGATGGTGGTGGATGGTGATGGTGGTGGTGATGATGGTGGATGGTGATGGTGGTGATGGTAGTGATGGTGGTGGATGGTGATAGTGGTGGTGATGATGGTGGATGGTGATGTGGTGATGGTAGTGATGGTGGTGGATGGTGATGGTAGTGGTGATGATGGTGGATGGTGATGGTAGTGATGGTGGAGGATGGTGATGGTGATGATGATGGATGGTGATGGTAGATGGTGATGATGGTGGATGGTGATGGTGGTGATGGTGATGGTGATGGCGGTGATGGTGATGGTAGTGATGATGTTGATGGTATGGTGGTGATGGTTTTGATGGTGGTGATGGTGGTGGTGATGGTAATGATGGTGGCGATGGTGGTGATGGTGGTGGTGATGGTAGTGATGGTGGTGGTGATGGTGGTGGTGATGGTGGTGATAGTGATGGTGATGGTGATGATGGTGATGGTGGTGATTGTAGTGATGGTGATGGTGGTGTTGGTGATGGTAGTGGTGGTGATGGTGATGGTAGTGGTGGTGATGGTTGATGGTGGTGGTGGTGATGGTTGATGGTGGTAGTGATGGTGGTGGTGATGGTAGTGATGGTGGTGATGGTAGTGATGGTGGTGGTGATGGTGGTGATGGTGGTGATGGTGATGATGGTGGTGATGGTGATGGTGGTGATGGCGGTTATTATATGTTTACCCCCTTTGTTAATCCACATACAGACAGACAAATATTCTCCAGAATACAATTTCCATTTGTTTAAAATCTGGTAAAAAAATGAAAACAGAACCTTTGATGTGATGTGGATCACATGGTCGCATCTTTACAGTATTAACAGTGTTATTCTGGTAGCTTCAATTTCAACCCTTGCAGACTGCAGTACAGATATAATCACGGGATGACATCGTCATTGTCCCACTTGGCTCCTTTCACTGCTCTGCCCTGTACACTGAGCCGAGCCACAGAGGTTACAGAGTGACCGAGGTGCTAAGAGGCTGGTCACTAGTCACAATACACACCTGACAGACCAGGACACTGGTCATTGTTTCACTAATGTCCCTTCTTTCTTTCTTGGTTCCTCTCTTTTTCTTTCTCGATTTCTCTTTCGGTCTCTCTCACCCTCTCTTTTTCTTACTGACCTCTTTCCCTCCCTCCCCACCCCCTCCCTCTCTTCTCCATCTCCAGTCTCTCTCCTCGCCTGGCTGGCTCCAGTAGATCAGGTGTCATCAGGAGAACGCTTCCTGCCCCAATGCATAGGGCCAACTGTAAAGTTTGGTGGAGGAGGAATAATGGTCTGGGGCTGTTTTTAATGATTCAGGCCCCTTAGTTCCAGTGAAGGGAAATCTTAACGCTACATCATACAATGACATTCTAGATGATTCTGTGCTTCCAACTTTGTGGCAACAGTTTGGGGAAGGCCCTTTCCTGTTTCAGCATGACAATGTCCATACAGAAATGATTGTCGAGATCGGTGTGGAAGAACTTGACTGGCCTGCACAGAGCCCTGACCTCAACCCCATCGAACACCTTCGGCATGAATTGGGCGGCAGGTAGCTTAGCGGTTAGAGCGTCGGGCAAGTAAACGAAAGGTCGCTGGTTCGAATACCTGAGCTGACAAGGTAAAAAACCTGTTGATGTGTACTTGAGCAAGGCACTTAACCCTAATTTGCTCCAGCGGCTGACCCTGTAGGTAGGCTGTCATTGTATATAAGAACTTGTTCTTAACTGACTTGCCTAGTTCAATTAAGGTTACACACAATTGGAACGCCGACTGCGAGCCCGAACCCGCAGCAATGTTCCAACATCTAGTGGAAAGCCTTCCCAGAAGAGTGGAGGCTGTTATAGCAGCAAAGGGGAGACCAACTCCATATTAATGTCCATGATTTTGGAATAAAATGTTCGACAAGCAGGTGTCCACGTACCTTTGGTCATGTAGTGTATATTTAAAATATATACGTATACAATATCGTTCAAAAGATTGGGGTCACTTAGAAATGTCCTTGTTTCTGAAAGAAAAGCAATTTTTTGGACCATTAAAATAACATACAAATTGATCAGAAATCGCTTTTTCTTTGCAACTCTGCCTAGAAGTCCAGCATCCTGGAGTCGCCTCTTCACTGTTGACGTTGAGACTGGTGTTTTGCAAGTACTATTTAATGAAGCTGCCAGTTGAGGACTTGTGAGGCGTCTGTTTCTCAAACTAGACACTCTAATGTACTTGTCCTCTTGCTTTGTGCACCGGGGCCTCCCACTCCTCTTTCTATTCTGGTTAGAGCCAGTTTGTGCTGTTCTGTGAAGGGAGTAGTACACAGCGTTGGAGGAGATCTTCAGTTTCTTGGCAATTTCTCGCATAGAATAGCCTTCATTTATCAGAACATTAATAGACTGACGAGTTTCAGAAGAAAGTTCTTTGTTTCTGGACATTTTGAGCCTGTAATCGAACCCACAAATGCTGATGCTCCAGATACTCAACTAGTCTAAAGAAGGCCAGTTTTATTGCTTCTTTAATCAGCACAACAGTTTTCAGCTGTGCTAACCCTTGCAAAAGGGTTTTCTAATGATCAATTAGCCTTTTAAAATGATAAACTTGGATTAGCTAACACAACCTGCCATTGGAAAATCTGCCATTTCCAGCTACAATAGTCATTTACAACATTAACAATGTCTACACTGTAATTCTGATAAAAAAAATTGCTTTTCTTAAAAAATGTCTAGGTGACCCCAAGCTTCTGAACGGCAGTGTATATAAAAGATTGAAATTATGCAGACAATTACATTGATAGAAGCCACATTCAATTTGCAATATTAAAGTCCATCCAACCCTACCACCCCCCCCCAAAAAAGGCTGGAGGAGAGTATGAGATGAGCAAGATCCAGTCCATTTGGCATCAGAGTTGTCAGTTGAAAACAACAGAAGCCAAACTCTTTGGCCAGGAACAGCTAAGTGAGGAGATCGACCGCCCTTCTACACTGGTAAGGAAGGGCACGGTCATACTGTAGATCAGTGCTGAGCTGACTGTTGCCAAATGTATTATCAATGATAAAAATAGGTGGGTAAACGCTGATCGCCGTTCGCGGTGAGTGAAGTAACGCTCCCTATATTTTCAATGCATTTTTTCTGCAAAAGGTTGATAAAAGCTTATGCAAAACTAAAAAGGTGGGTAAATAGAGTTTACCCTTCAATACGCCACTGTCTGGGTACTTGTTTTCTATGGGAATGTCAATTACAGTAATGGAACACAGCTCAACAGCCTGTGGAACTAACATCCATTATAAATGACACACCATATCACAACACTACGGTATAATGTCCTGTCACACACCAGTCATAACTCAGTGGTTGACTTCATGCTATAAGCTACACACACACGCATCCATATAAATATTGGTGTTACTTTACCCCACAGCCTTTGATCAGTCTTTCTCCTAAACATGAATAGTGTTTCTCCAAAGAAAACGCGCTGCTATCTTATTCTGAGTCTACTATCCACAGCAGCCCTGCTAGCCTGCACAGTGTGATTAGACAGCCTTGACACCAGGATCACTCGGACGCCAAAACAGCACTGTGACACTAGGGGTCAAAATCTAACAGAGAAGGACAACAGAGAGGGTGAGAGAAAAAAAAAGAAAGAAAACTGATCAATAGATGTCGGTCCCCCCAGTGAGAGAAGAGAAAGCAGGGGGTGGGAGAGAGAGAGAGAGAGAGAGAGAGAGAGAAACAGAGAAAGGATACTCCCGCTGTAGGGCTACATGTATAATTCACAGACCGTTTCCTCTACTGCCATCTCTCTGATTATCTACCATAGGAGACTGATACAATAGCAGGGTCACACTCTTCTCTCCCCATCACTCTCGTTTCTACCTGTTAACCCTCATCAAATATGTATCAGACCCCATGCTAACTCCTACATGCTAGCACAGCCACAAGCTGAGTGTCCAAGTTCCCTCCCTGAGCTGAAGAGGATACAGAACATAGAAATAGACCCCATTCTATTTCTAGGATATAGAACCCAGACTACAGATGAGCTGTGTCTATCTTCCCCATTCATTCCCCTCCCTCCCTCCCTCCCGTCCTCCCTCCCTCCCTCCCATCCTCCCTCCCTCCCTCCCTCCCTCCCCTTATACCCCAGTACTACATGAGTATCTGATTGGGGCTTGCCAGTCAGTGAGTGAATAAGTGGCTCTCTAAACATGCTCTCTTACATAGTAGCTACAACAACTCAGCTTCAATTCAGCTTATCAAGTTACTACAGTACTTTAACAATGGAAGTGTGACGTTTTATCTCTACCCCAGTTTGTATATGTAACCATGATTCTAAATGTGTATTTATGTAAACATGTGTGTGCGCGTTTGTATATGTAAGCATATATGTAAGTGTGTGTGTGTGTGTGTGTGTGTGTGTGTGTGTGTGTGTGTGTCAGCCTTACTAGATTAGTGTGGCATGTCTCAAAACTGCAACCAAAACACTCACAATAGCGACCCTTTGATGGGTATGCAGACCAGGTATGCAAAAAGTTGGGTCCAAAGTCTTGGTGGAATCTTATGCTCTGTTTGAATTAACATTTCTAAAGGCTTCCCAATTAAATGTTGACTGCAAAGTAGGCCTACCTGGCAGAATGAGATCATGTGTTTGGCCTCCAGTGGTCTCCTGCTTTAAGCTGTTGTCTGTTGTTGTGTTTGTTGTGAACTTAGAACATCCAATTTGTTTTGTTTTTCAATTTAAAAAAATGCATGATTTTGAGAGTGAAAACTGGGATACTCAGAAACCTGGAAAAATAAAACCAGGAAAACTGAATTTTCCAAAAGATCAAACTTATTTTATTAGGGTCCTACAACTGTAAAGTGACTTTAAAACAATAGCCTTTGAGATTGTTTGGAGGGAAGTTTTTGCGCAATCATTGGAAATATGATAGTCAAGTTAAAAATGTACACTGAATAAAAAAATAAATGACACAATTGCAAATATTTTACTGAGTTACAGTTCATATAAGGAAAATAAGTTAATTAAAATGACTGAATACAGATACTACGCATCTGTTGGTCACAAATACTTTAAAACAAAACAAGGTAGGGTTGTGGATCAGAAAACCAGTCAGTATCGCGACACATCTCCCTCACATAGAGTTGATCAGCCTGTTGATTGTGGCCTGTGGAATATTGTCCCACTCCTCTTCAATGGCTGTGTGAAGTTGCTGGATATTGGCAGGAACTGGAACACGCTGTTGTACACGTTGATCCAGAGCATTCCAAACATGCTCAATGGGTGACAGGTCTGGTGAGTATGCAGGACATGGAAGAACTGGGAAATGTTCAGCGTCAGGTATTGTGTAGATCCTTGCGACATGGGGCCATGCATTATCATGCTGAAACATGAGGTGATGGAGGTGGATGAATGGCACAACAACGGGCATCAGAAACTCGTCACGGTATCTCTGTGCATTTGAATTTCCATTGATAAAATGAAATTGCGTTCATTGTCCGTAGCTTATACCTGTCATTACCATAACCCCACCATGGGGCACTCTGTTCACAACGTTGACATCAGCAAACCACTCGCCCACACAAAGCTGTACACGCTGTCTGCCATCTGACCGGTACAGTTGAAACTGGGATTTATCTTTGAAGAGCACACTTCTCCAGCACACCAGTGGCCATTGAAGGTGAACATTTGCACACTGAAGACTGTTACGACGCCGACTGCAGTCAAGTCAAGACCCTGGTTAGGACAACGAGCACGCAGATGAGCTTCCCTGAGACGATTGACAATTTGTGCAGAAATTCATTGGTTGTGCAAACCCACAGTGTCATCAGCTGTCTGCGTGGTTGGTCTCAGACGACCACGCAGGTGAAGAAGCTGGATGTGGAGGTTCTGGGCTGGCCTGGTTACACGTGGTCTGCGGTTGTAAGGTAGGTTGGACGTACTGCCAAATTCTCTAAAACGACGTTGGAGCAGCTTATGGTAGCTAAATGAGCATTACATTCTCTGACTACAGCTCTGGTGGACATTCCTGCAGTCAGCATGCCAATTGCATACTCCCTTAAAACTTGAGATATCTGTGGCATTGTGTTGTGTGACAAACCTGCACATTTTATAGTGTCCTTTATTGTCCCCAGCACAAGGTGCACCTGTGTAATGATCATGCTGTTTAATCAGCTTCTTGATATGCCACACCTGTCAGGTAGATGGACTATCTTGGCAAAGGAGAAATGCTCAATAATAGGGATGTAAACAAATTTGTGCACCAAATTTGAGAGAAATTAGCGTTTTGTCGTTATGGAACATTTCTGGGATCTTTTATTTCAGCTCATGAAACAAGGGACCAACACTTTACATGTTGCGTTTCTAGTTTTGTTCAGTATAATTATTTGTGTATGGAGGGTACTAAACCCTCTAAACGAGTCCCAGAGCCAACGTAATGGACACGGGTCAGGTCAGAATTGGTGTGCTGGTGCCATCAACTAACAAATTTAGTAGCACCAGTGCCACCCATCTTGGTTAGAACCCTGTGTGGTACAAGTAGCTTAGTTGTGACCTCGTGCTCAGAATGCCTGTAACCCTATTAGACACCAGCTGACAGGACAGAGGCAGCCTAGGTAAGAGAGAAGCATGCTGGGTAATGTAACAGACAGGCCTCCGTCCCTTTCCCCTGTGACTCCCTCTCTCTCCCCATGCTTGTGTAATGGATATTGAATGTGCTAGAGTACTCAGGCAGAGCCAGTTACACACTGTCACCCTTCATCCTGTCAGCAGGTCATCGGGTGGACCAAACACTGGGCCTGCCTGCCCTAAGCCCCCACCCCCTCTAAACATCTAAGGTAGCTCATCAAACGAGGATGCTTTTATATCCATCCTCCACATTACACCCCTTCCCTGTGGGCCTTCAGACAATTGAGACATGTATTGTGTATGTGTGCCATTCAGAAGGTGAATGGGAAAGACAAAAGTTTTAAGTGCCTTTGAACAGGATATGGTAGTAGGTGCCAGGCTCACCGGTTTGTGTCAAGAACTGCAACACTGCTGAGTTTTTCATGCTCAACAGTATCCTGTGTGTCTCAAGGATGGTCCACCACCCAAAGGACATCCAGCCAACTTAAAACTGTGTGAGGCATTGGAGTCAACATGTGCCAGCATCCCTGTGGAACGCTTTTGACACATTGTCCATGCCCCAACGAATTAAGGCTGTTCTGAGGGCAAGGCGGGGGGGGGGGGGGGGGAGTGTGTCTCTCTCCTGACCAGCTGAGAAGAAACTGATTTGCTGTTTGAGTGCAATCTCCTCTGAATCCATATCCCACTCATCCACACACAGTGGGGAGGCTGAGCCCTCTACAGAGTGCTGTGCCTCACACCCCAGAGCTGCTGGTCTAACATCTACAGAGGTACACAAACAGGTCAGATACTTACCCAGAAAAGACAGGTCTATCGAGACAGACAAAAAGAAGCAGAGGCAGACAGACAGATAGGTCATGTTAACTTACTGAGGTTTAGGGAGACAGAGGTCTATAAACAGATAGGTCATGTTAACTTACTGAGGTTTAGGGAGACAGAGGTCTATAAACAGATAGGTCATGTTAACTTACTGAGGTTTAGGGAGACAGAGGTCTATAAACAGATAGGTCATGTTAACTTACTGAGGTTTAGGGAGACAGAGGTCTATAAACAGATAGGTCATGTTAACTTACTGAGGTTTAGGGAGACAGAGGTCTATAAACAGATAGGTCATGTTAACTTACTGAGGTTTAGGGAGACAGAGGTCTATAAACAGATAGGTCATGTTAACTTACTGAGGTTTAGGGAGACAGAGGTCTATAAACAGATAGGTCATGTTAACTTACTGAGGTTTAGGGAGACAGAGGTCTATAAACAGATAGGTCATGTTAACTTACTGAGGTTTAGGGAGACAGAGGTCTATAAACAGATAGGTCATGTTAACTTACTGAGGTTGCTAGTGAGATTTAAGCTGGTCTGTCGCTGAAGTCCACCCCCCCCCCCAGACCCACTGAACCAACTCGCTCACCTCACATACACAGCCAGCACCCTGCTGAGCTAGGGTATTGACTGACACCACAGGATCCCACACTCCAACTGGGCTATGGTATTGACCCAATCCAGAAGCGACCCAACTCTCTACACCTCAGACAAGTGCCGCCAGCACTTTGATACAGGCCCAAACCAAAACAACCTAGTCCCACTTCACTGAAGTCGGGATTCAGTGGAAGGTTACTGCCTAATGGACCTGACCCAGAATCTCCCTGCACTCAAATACAGCTCCCAGTCAGCAGCCAGACAGCATGTCTAGGTGTCAAGTTTATAGCCTAGCTTCACACAGCGAGAGGTCGGTATATGGTGTACCAAACAACCTCACAGCTGATCAAAACTCCAGAGGAGAGAATGAGTGTGTGGGTCTGGTCTGCTTTGACCTGGTCATAGCTGGATCCTATAGCATACATACTATGGAGGCTTTCCAGTCTGCAGAGTTAGAGAGGGAGCCTTGTCGAGTCCCTAAAACAGCCTGGAATTTACCAACCAGCCAAGTACGTTGGAGCCATATACTACTCCCCTCCCATGTGGTCTGTCCCTACAGAACCTCAGGACCCCTGTACCAGTCCGAGGCAGCGTCCAGTGTTTATGCAAGCAGATAAATACATTCTCTCTCATCTAGGCTTGAAGAGCTGGGAGAAGGAACAGTACTGCATGAGATTACACCAGCAGAACAATGGGTCCATTCACATAGAGACCTGCTGCTGGGTTGTTGTTCATTGTTCACATTCAGTACTTAACACACCAACGACTGACTGACTACGACGATAGATAGTTAGTGTAAGACAGAGCTATGCATGCATGTATATTTGCATGTACACATCAATAAAATAAAACACATGGCAGCGTTATGTACTGTATACGTAGACTTCGTTTTAACACACACGAAAGCTGATTGGTCAAATCAGTAGGTGGGGACATTCAGAGAGTGTGATTGGCTGATCGATTATCCCCGGCACACACGCAAAGCCCATGCACTCATACACACAGGGTCCATCTGTTTAACACAGACCCTATAGGTTACTATTAACACCAAGTATATCCTACTGTGACTGATGCTACTGTTGATTTCACTGCTGTCCTGACACAACAGAACCAGAATCATTTTCCCCCCTATACTGCATGCATTTAGTCTGTGGAACAGTTCGTTCTGTTGGTGACTGGTTGGCTCAAGCTACCCTGCCCTGCTTCCACTGGGTTAAACAGAGACAGAGACACACCCACACACAATCTAGCGGCCTCCGGTCCTCTGAACATTATGGATGGACAGTTTACAACTAAACAAGGTTATGACAGGAACAATACGGCAGGAAATGGTGATAATGTAAAAGGAAACATTGTTCAGAAGTAAACACATTCTCCAAGCGTTGGGGACTAATGTATGTGTGCATGTACTGTCTACATTTAAATGACACCAGGGCCCAGCTTAGCGCACAGCTAGCGGGTCAACGAGAGCTGCTTTAGCGCACAGCTAGCGGGTCAACGAGAGCTGTTTAGCGCACAGCTAGTGGATCAACGAGAGCTGCTTTAGCGCACAGCTAGCAGATCAACAAGAGCCGTTTAGCGCACAGCTAGCAGATCAACGAGAGCTGCTTTAGCGCACAGCTAGCAGATCAACGAGAGCTGCTTTAGCGCACAGCTAGCAGATCAAGGAGAGCTGCTTTAGCGCACAGCTAGCAGATCAACGAGAGCTGCTTTAGCACACAGCTAGCGGGTCAACGAGAGCTGCTTTAGCGCACAGCTAGCGGGTCAACGAGAGCTGCTTTAGCGCACAGCTAAAGGGTCAACGAGAGCTGCTTTAGCGCACAGCTAGCGGGTCAACGAGAGCTGCTTTAGCGCACAGCTAGCGGGATCAACAAGAGCCGCGATAACGTTGACTTTGCCGAGGCAAGTAGCCGATGGGAATCATGCCCGCAATTCACAGGGCAAGCTTTGCTAGGCTTGCAGTGCTTTTCTCCCCCTTCCCTGAAAACTTGGCTGGTAAGCCTGTCAACGACTTGGCTGGTAAGCCTGTCAACGACTTGGCTGGTAAGCCTGTCAACGACTTGGCTGGTAAGCCTGTCAACATCTCATTTCGACCGGACGGAAGAAAGCAAATGGAATTACCGTGGGGCTAGATAGCTAGCTACTCCACACACTGCTACGCTGCTGCAAGTTGTGAGAGACACAGGGTAACGTGAGCCAGGTAGATAGATTGATCCCTGAGGGAAATTGCTTCGTCAAGCAGCTACGAAAAAAACACAGGGCAGGTGCAAAATGCCAGGACAAAAATACACAAGACAGATACACGATACATGATACATAGAGCGGCAGTATGAAAAAGTATAAAAATACAAGAAGTCTGGAGTTCAAAAAAGCTATAAAAAGACATTACATAGTATGGGTGGTTGGCTGAATATGTACACTATACATTGTTACAGAGTGTTAGGTGAAAAAAAAATATATATATATATATTTTGCAAGTTGATATAGATAAATAAGGAGTATTTGCATGGTTAACTATACTATACAGGTCGATGGCAGAGAAATACTGAAATAGCTAAAAGTGCGTATGATATAAGTGAGGGAAATAATAGTTTACTTAATTTAACCAGTCTGTATATTAACAGGTAAGTGAATATTTTGCATGGTTAAATTAACTGTACAGGTAAATATACAGTTAAATGTACAGGTAAGTGAATATTTGCATGGTTACATTAACTGTACAGGTAAATGACAGGAAGAGATACTTAAATAGCTAAATGTGTGTATGATATAATTTAGGGTAATAATAGTAATTCCCTTAAAATACAGTAATTAGTGTGCAGGGTTTAATTACAGATAAATGCACATTCGGTAAACTAAAAGTAATGAGAAAAGATACAACTGACAGGATACTAATATGCATTCCTGAGTGAATAACTACATAAGTTCAGTCCAAGAATTACTTACAATATTGCATGTGATATGATATAACAACTGTACATGAATATGTATATACAGACCTGAATTAATAAATAAATAAGTCCTGAGTGAATGAGTGATTACAGACCAGAGTTACTCACAGATGGATGCATAATTGTTAAACTAGGTCCTAACACCCCAACAGTTCCAGGTCTATGTCGCCGATGGCACGGCACCCTGGTGAGGCATTAAATAGTCTAATAGCCGCCGGCAGGCAGGACCTCCTGTAGCTCTCTCTGGCACACCGTGGTGGGATCAGTCTGTGACTGAAGGTGCTCCTCTGCGTCATAAGCATGGCATGCAGAGGGTGGGTGACGTTGTCCATGATGGCCAGCAGTTTGGATCCTTCTCTCCGCCACCTGCTCTAGAGTGTCAAGGCTCATCCCCAGGACAGAGCTAGCCTTCCTGATCAGCTTATTTACCTGAGAAGCATCACTGGCTTTTATGTTGGCTCCCCAGCACACCACTGCAAAAAAGACCACAGACTGGTAGAAGGTATGCAGTAGTTTACTGCATAAGTTGAAGGACCGGAGCCTCCTCAGAAAGTAGAGTCGGCTCTGGCCCTTTTTGTACAGGGCCCCGGTGTTACCAGCCCATTCCAGCCTGTTGTCCATATTGACTCCCAGGAACTTGTATGACCTAACCATTTCCACATCCATCCCCTGTATAGGGACTGCAGTCAGTTGTGCCTTGGTTCTCCTGAAGTCCACCACCATCTCCTTTGTTTTGCTGATGTTGAGCTGAAGGTGGTTCTGCTCACACCACAACACAAAGTCACTGATTGTGCTCCTGTACTCCTCCTCCTGCCCAAAGCTGATGCACCCTACAATTGCGGAGTCATCCGAGAACTTCTGTAGGTGGCATGTTTCAGAGTTATATCTGAAGTCCGAGGTGTAGAGGGTGAACAGGAAGGGGGACAGGACCGTTCCCTGGGGGGCCCCTGTGTTGCTAACTGCCCGTTCTGACACACAGCTCTGTAGTCGCACAAATTGTGGCCTACCGGTCAGGTAGTCCGTGACCCAGGAGACTAAGGGTGCTTCAACTTTCATCCTCTTCATCTTCTCACCCAGTAACCTGACCTTACTGGTCAACCTAACCTTACTGCATTTTGCACTACATTTGCACTCTGTATATAGATTTTTCTATTGTGACTGTACGTTTGTTTATTTCCCATGTGTAACTCTGTGTTGTTTTTTGTCGCACTGCCTTGCTTTGTCTTGGCCAGGTCGCAGTTGCAAATGAGAACTTGTTCTCAAATGACCTACCTGGTTAAATAAAGGTGAAATAACAAAAATAAATAAAAGTAGCAGAAACAGACTGCTTTATTTACCATTGTAGTGAAAGTAGAGCTAACAGGGATGCTAGCTAATTAGCTTCACCTGAGTGACAGTAGCCGTCGCGTGAAATACCGAGTTTGTAAACCAAGTAACTCGAGGTAGAAACACACGGTCATCTTTTATTGGGGAATTTAAAAAAGGGATGGTGCTTCAATGGTGGTGAAACAGCACAGCTCGTGTTACACAAACAAACTGAATAGGGGTTTAGCTTAGAGGTTGACAGCTAAAACACCTGTGGTGCCATTAGCCCACAAGCTAGCGAAGACACTGGAATGTTCAGCTAACTCTGAACGGTGAGAACTGAAGGTGAGCTAGAGACCACAGGTAAAAGTAGCTAAAACTAGTAGAAACCTGTTATTGGCGGGATGCTAAAGCAGTGGAACTAGCGAGCTATCAATGCTAATTGCGTGTAGGCCAGGCAACCGGTGTACTGTAGCTAGTCGACTACAAAAAGTGCTGCTAACAAGCTAACTTCAAATCTGTAAATTGAAACTGAAGTTAACATAATTCCTGAAAATAGAAAAGAAGCCACTCAATGCTCCATGTTGGGTGGCATCCCACCGGAAGAGTAGCTGGTGCTTTCGCAACAGCTAATGGGGATCCTTATAAAATACCAAATCCACACTGAAAGGAACAGTTACGTTAAGAGCTAGTTTTCTGAAGAAAGCCGCTCAATGGGCTAGTAACCAAATAGACTTGTGAAGTGGCGAAGAATGAAGAAACCAGAGCATTGCAGGGTGTTATATACTGTAGATTGGCCTGTTAGGCGTGCTTGAATAAGGCTTAACCAATGACCCATAGTGAGATCTGAGTCGACTGAAAGAGAACTGCAATTATATTATATATAAATGAAACAACTTTATTAGTGACGGTATATGGCCATGTTAAATCATCCATACAACTTATTGAATATAGTTTAACTGCTGTGTGTCCTAGCAGCATAATTACAGTATTAGCTGACAACCAGGGAGATGCATGCCACTGTAAATAGCTGGATATAAGAGGATGCTGGTGGAGGATGCTGCTTGTTCGCAGTCTGCTAGCTGCTGCCTACTGTTTTATGTATTGAGCTAAACTCCTTTAAACAATTTAAACATCCATTGTGCGATGTCTGTTTATCTGCAGTACTTAATGCTTAAGTACTGCAGAGTCAAGTACAGACACACCCCTGACAACCACACCACCGACAGTGCAGAAGCAGAATCTCTATGATTCACTATGAATAACAGATAAACACAGTGAGTAGCTCAGTCAGTAACCAGTCATAATATACTGTAGCTAAACAAGCACCTGTATCAATAGTGTGTTATGTCGTTCTGGGAAACACAGTCTTATTTTCACAGGGTACATGAAATGAGTGTTGTAGGGAAGATGGGTTGAATCAGCCATGACAGCGAGAGAGAGAGAGAGAGAGAGAGAGAGAGATTGAATTGTACTAATCGGTTCTGAGAGCCAGGAGCTGCTGTAGGGCAACAGTGACACAGTAACAATGTAACACAGAGAGAGAGAGAGAGAGAGAGAGAGAGGGACCAGCTGTCCTTTCTGTCTGTCACCCATCACAACACACCCAGAGCGCACCACACGCAGGAGGGAGAGGATATTACTACAAGCTTCACTCAGTTGATCTATGTACGTGTGTGGGTGGAATGGGAGTTTTGGAGCAGCAGACACCTTTTGGTAACATGATATGCACACCAGTCTCACTCCCATTCACAAGGGGGCAATACACTTTTTTTTGTGAAAGCAAAGAAGAGTCACCTTCCCTTGCTAGTAGTAGCTAGCTGGCAGCCTGACTAGCTGGCTAAAAACATAGTAAGCTAGTTAGCATTTGTAGCTTCCCACATCTACATAGGAATTCATCAGATTCATAAAATATATCAAATATGCTCTGCCTCCTGAGTGGCGCAGCGGTCTAAGGCACTGCATCACAGTGTTGCGGCGTCACCACAGTCCGGGGTTTGATCCCAGGCTGTGTCATTACCATTACCGTTTGTGGGGGCGGCAGGTAGCCTAGTGGTTAGAGTGTTGGGCCCGTAACTGAAAGGTTGCAGGATCGAATCCCCGAGCTGACAAGGTATAAATCTGTCGTTCTGCCACTGAACAAGGCAGTTAACCCACTGTTCCTAGGCTGTCATTGTAAATAAGAATTTGTTCTTAACTGACTTGCCTAGTAAAATAAAGGTTAAATAAAAACCGGCCGGGAGTCCCATATGGCAGTGCACAATTGTCCCAGCGTCGTCCGGGGAGGCTTTACTTGGCTTATTGTGCTCTAGCGACTCCTTGTGGCAGGCCGGGCACCTTGTAGGCTGACTTCAGTCATCAGTTGAACAGTGTTTCCTCCGACACATTGATGCTTCCGGATTAAAAAGTGCGGTTTGGCGGGGCGCATGACTTGACCTTCGCCTCTCCCGAAACCACTGGGGAGTTGCAGCGATGAGACAAGATGGTAATTGCGAAATTGGGGAGAAGAAGGGGGTAAAAACTAAATAAAAATGTAATTAAATAAAAAAAATATGCCCTTGCAAATATCACTATACTTGGCAGTGTAACCTAAAACATTATCCCAGTTTGATATGCTGTTTATGTATTCATTACGATAAATCGGCTAAAAATAGAACGTCACTGAGAAAAAAAAGCAAATGGCTAGCTAGCTGGCAACAGCAGGTTCTTGTTACTGTTTGAACAGTTTGCGGAAGGAAAGATATGTAATCTCAATTTTCAGGTAGTAAGAAAGTATGTTGAATGCCGGAGGTTTTATTATAGAAGTGGAGGCCTTGGTGTTATTTTAAGAAGCTGAGAGAGAGAACTCACCCACACACAACCACGAAGGAGAACATTAATTCCAGACTATACAGAACAGAGGAGGTACAAGAATTAACCAACTCACCTACAGTTGAAGTCGGAAGTCATTAAAACTATCACTCCACAGATTTCATGTTAACAAACTATAGTTTTGCCAAGTCGGCTACTTTGTACATGACACAAGTAATTCTTCCAACAATTGTTTACAGATTTCACTTATAATTCACTATATCACAATTCCAATGGGTCAGAAGTGTACATACACTAAGTTGACTGTGCCTTTAAACAGTTTGGAAAATTCCAGAAAATTATGTCATGGCTTTAGAAGCTTCTGATAGGCTAATTTACATCATTTCATTCAATTGGAGGTGTACCTGTGGATGTATTTCAAGGCTTACCTTCAAACCCAGTGCCTCTTTGCTCGACATCATGGGAAAATCTAAAGAAAATCAGCCAAGACCTCAGAAAAAAAACGGTAGACCTCCACAAGTCTGGATCATCCTTGGGAGCAATTTCCAAACGCCTGAAGGTACCACATTAATCTGTACAGACAATAGTACGCAAGTATAAACACCATGGGACCATGCAGCCGTCATACCGCTCAGGAAGGAGATGCGTTCTGTCTCCTAGAGATGAACGTACTTTGGTACAAATCAATCCCAGAACAACAGCAAAGGACCTTGTGAAGATTCTGGAGGAAACAACAAATATCCACAGTAAAACGAGTCCTATATCAACATAACCTGAAAGGCAAAAATTTGCCCAAAATTTGTGGGCAGAACTGAAAGAGTGTGCATGCAAGGAGGCCTACAAACCTGATTCAGTTACACCAGTTCAGTCAGGAGGAATGGGCCAAAATTCACCCAACTTATTGTGGGAAGCTTGTGGAAGGCTTGTGGAAGGCAAAGGGGACAGGACGACTGCACCGTATTGAGGGGAGGATGGATGGGGCCATGTATCGTGAGATCTTGGCCAACAACCTCCTTCCCTCAGTAAGAGCATTGAAGATGGGTCGTGGCTGGGTCTTCCAGCATGACAACGACCCGAAACACACAGCCAGGGAAACTAAGGAGTGGCTCCGTAAGAAGCATCTCAAGGTCCTGGAGTGGCCTAGCCAGTCTCCAGACCTGAACCCAATAGAAAATCTTTGGAGGGAGCTGAAAGTCCTTATTACCCAGGGACAGCCCCGAAACCTGAAGGATCTGTATGGAGGAGTGGGCCAAAATCCCTGCTGCAGTGTGTGCAAACCTGGTCAAGAACTACAGGAAACGTATGATCTCTGTAATTGCAAACAAAGGTTTCTGTACCAAATATTAAGTTCTGCTTTTCTGATGTATCAAATACTTATGTCATGCAATAAAATGCAAATGAATTACTTAAAAATCATACAATGTGATTTTCTGGATTTTTGTTTTAGATTCCGTCACTCACAGTTGAAGAGTACCTATGATAAAAATTACAGACTTCTACATGCTTTGTAAGTGGGAAAACCTGCAAAATCGGCAGTGTATCAAATACTTGTTCTCCCCACCGTATGTATGTATGTATGTATGTATGTATGTATGTATGTATGTATGTATGTATGTATGTATGTATGTATGTATGTATGTATGTATGTATGTATGTATGTATGTATGTATGTATGTATGTATGTATGTACGTACGTACGTACAGCGGGTGAAATAAGTATTGAACACGTCACCATTTTTCTCAGTAAATATATTTCCAAAGGTGCTATTGACATGACATGTTCACCAGATGTTGGTAACAACCCAAGTAATCCATACATACAAAGAAACCAAAACAAATAAGTTCAGAAATTAAGTTGTGTAATAATGTGAAATGACACACGGAAAAAGTATTGAACACATGAAGAAAGGGAGGTGCAAAAAGGCATGGAAAGCCAAGACAACAGCTGAAAACTATCAGTAATTAAAAAGCAATCCAGCCCCCTGTCAGTGCAAATTAATATCAGCTGGTTCAGTCCCAACTGATGGCCTACAAAAAGGTCTCATTGCCATGGTGTCACACAAGACACATCTCATGATGGGTAAAAGCAAAGAGCTGTCTCAAGACCTTCGCAACCTAACTGTTACAAAACATAATGATGGCATTGGTTATAGGCGCATTTCTAAGCTTCTGAATGTTCCAGTGAGCACTGTTGGGGCCATAATACGGAAGTGGAAAGACAATAATTTCACCATAAATTTGCCTCGACCAGGTGCTCCTCGCAAGATTTCTGACAGAGGAGTGAAAAGAATAATCAGAAGAGAGCCAAGGACCACTTGTGGAGAGCTTCAAAAAGACCTGCAATTAGCAGGTACTGTTGTCTCAAAGAAAACAGTAAGTAATGCACTCCACTGCCATGGCCTGTATGCACGCTCACCACGCAAGACTCCATTGCTGAAAAAAAATAATGTTGAAGCTCGTTTAAAGTTTGCTGCACATCATTGGGAAAAGCCAGTGAAATTCTGGGAGAATATAGTGTGGTCAGATGAGAGCAAAATTGAACTGTTTGGATGTCATAATACACACCATGTTTGGAGGAGAAATGGCACTGCACATCACCCTAAAAACACCATACCAACAGTGAAGTTTGGAGGTGGGAACATCATGGTGTGGGGCTGCTTTTCAGCGAATGGTACTGGCAAACTTCACATAATTGAAGTAAGGATGAATGGGCAAATTTACTGAGACATTCTTGACAAAGATCTGCTGCCATCTACCAGGATGATGAAGATGAAACGAGGGTGGACATTTCAGCAAGACAATGATCCCAAACACAGTCAAGGAAACTCTCAATTGGTTTCAAAGAAAGAAAATAAAGCTGCTAGAATGGCCCAGCCAATCACCTGACTTAAATCCCATTGAAAATCTATGGAAAGAACTGAAGATCAAGATTCATAGAAGAGGCCCACGGAACCTTCAAGATTTGAAGACTGTTTGTGTGGAAGAATGGGCCAAAATCACACCAGAGCAATGCATGTGACTAGTTTCTCCATACAGGAGGCGTCTTGAAGCTGTCATTACCAACAAAGGCTTTTGTACAAAGTATTAAATAAATATCAGTAAGTGTGTTCAATACTTTTTCCCTGTGTCATTTCACATTATTACACATAACTTAATTTCTGAACTTATTTGTTTTGGTTTCTTTGTATGTATGGATTACTTGGGTTGTTACCAACATCTGGTGACGTGTTCAATACTTATTTCACCCGCTGTATGTATTCGCAGCATAACACTTAGAAGTGGTCCCTTTTCAGGTTTAGAAGAAGTGACTGCTAAATGCTAACTCCTGTTTGTATAAGCTGGTAGCATAGCTAGCATACAGAAATCAGTGGTGGTAGTCAAGTCATTTTTAAGTGTAAAGCAATTGATTGGTGATGATGACATGAACATGTATTGGGGTTGACATCTAAACAAGCATTATAAATCAGATTCTCACCATAGTGTTAAATACACATACAAGCAATAGGCTAAATGTAGTTTAGCAATGAAGAGATTCAGGATGTTTCCATTGTTTGGGTTCAACTGATCTCTTTAATGCAGTTACACAGATTGTCTCAGAGTTCTAGTCGAACATTAGCCTGTCTAGTAGAATATTAGCCTGTCTAGTAGAATATTAGCCTGTCTAGTAGAATATTAGCCTGTCTAGTAGAATATTAGCCTGTCTAGTAGAATAGTAGCCTGTCTAGTAGAATATTAGCCTGTCTAGTAGAATATTAGCCTGTCTAGTAGAATATTAGCCTGTCTAGTAGAATATTAGCCTGTCTAGTAGCTTGAGGTTGTTTTAGCTGTTCAGACTGGAAGGTCTATAGGCAATGCTATAGTCTGTAACCACTAGCCAGTGTAATCTCATCCACTCAGACCCCACATGCCTGTCTCTTTCTCACTTCGCACTGCTCCACAACCTCCACACGCTGAACAAACCTTACAGAGATGAACACAACAGGAAACAGAGATGAACACAACAGGAAACAGAGATGAACACAACAGGAAACAGAGATGAACACAACAGGAAACAGAGATGAACACAACAGGAAACAGAGATGAACACAACAGGAAACAAACATGAACACGACAGGAAACAAACATGAACACGACAGGAAACAAACATGAACACGACAGGAAACAAACATGAACACAACAGGAAACAAACATGAACACAACAGGAAACAAACATGAACACAACAGGAAACAGAGATGAACACAACAGGAAACAGACATGAACACAACAGGAAACAGAGATGAACACAACAAAAAGCAAGAATGACCAGAGCAACGTCCATTTAGCTGCTAATGGTTCTCATGCTTCACCACTCCTACTGGTCCAATTACACTGGTAGGAAAAGAGGGACCAGAGAGGGGCCTGGTCAGGACCTGCATTACCCAGAAACAGATTCACAAAGACAACTGTCCCCTTCTGTATGAAGTATGCAGAGAGGCCAGGGACTAAACACAACATCTCTATTCTGAGCTTCAGCAAGGCAGCCATGTTGTGACATTATTCTATAGCATGCTAAACGCTAACTCAAACATCAGCTACGGAAGACTGTCATTGGTAACAATGCAGAGGTGAATAATGCATGAGTATGTCCAGTATATATGCAGATGATCTTATATAACAGTCCACCTTCCCTCTCCATACAGATTCAACACAAAACAGGAGTTTACTTGAAAGGGCCAATTACCCTGACAATGAGCAGTACCAATGACAAGAGAGCACTAAGTACCAATGACAAGAGAGCAGTACCAATGACAAGAGAGCAGTACCAATGACAATGAGCAGTACCAATGACAATGAGCAGTACCAATGACAAGAGAGCACTAAGTACCAATGACAAGAGAGCACTAAGTACCAATGACAAGAGAGCACTAAGTACCAATGACAAGAGAGCACTAAGTACCAATGACAAGAGAGCACTAAGTACCAATGACAAGAGAGCACTAAGTACCAATGACAAGAGAGCAGTACCAATGACAAGAGAGCAGTACCAATGACAAGAGAGCAGTACCAATGACAAGAGAGCAGTACCAATGACAAGAGAGCAGTACCAATGACAATGAGCAGTACCAATGACAAGAGAGCACTAAGTACCAATGACAAGAGAGCACTAAGTACCAATGACAATGAGCAGTACCAATGACAATGAGCAGTACCAATGACAAGAGAGCAGTACCAATGACAAGAGAGCACTAAGTACCAATGACAAGAGAGCACTAAGTACCAATGACAAGAGAGCACTAAGTACCAATGACAAGAGAGCACTAAGTACCAATGACAATGAGCAGTACCAATGACAATGAGCAGTACCAATGACAAGAGAGCACTAAGTACCAATGACAAGAGAGCACTAAGTACCAATGACAAGAGAGCACTAAGTACCAATGACAATGAGCAGTACCAATGACAAGAGAGCACTAAGTACCAATGACAAGAGAGCACTAAGTACCAATGACAAGAGAGCACTAAGTACCAATGACAATGAGCAGTACCAATGACAATGAGCAGTACCAATGACAAGAGAGCACTAAGTACCAATGACAAGAGAGCACTAAGTACCAATGACAAGAGAGCACTAAGTACCAATGACAAGAGAGCACTAAGTACCAATGACAAGAGAGCACTAAGTACCGATGACAAGAGAGCACTAAGTACCAATGACAAGAGAGCAGTACCAATGACAAGAGAGCACTAAGTACCAATGACAAGAGAGCAGTACCAATGACAAGAGAGCACTAAGTACCAATGACAAGAGAGCACTAAGTACCAATGACAAGAGAGCAGTACCAATGACAAGAGAGCACTAAGTACCAATGACAAGAGAGCACTAAGTACCAATGACAAGAGAGCAGTACCAATGACAAGAGAGCACTAAGTACCGATGACAAGAGAGCACTAAGTACCAATGACAAGAGAGCACTAAGTACCAATGACAAGAGAGCACTAAGTACCAATGACAAGAGAGCAGTACCAATGACAAGAGAGCAGTACCAATGACAAGAGAGCACTAAGTACCAATGACAAGAGAGCACTAAGTACCAATGACAAGAGAGCACTAAGTACCAATGACAAGAGAGCACTAAGTACCAATGACAAGAGAGCACTAAGTACCAATGACAAGAGAGCACTAAGTACCAATGACAAGAGAGCACTAAGTACCAATGACAAGAGAGCACTAAGTACCAATGACAAGAGAGCACTAAGTACCAATGACAAGAGAGCACTAAGTACCAATGACAATGAGCAGTACCAATGACAATGAGCAGTACCAATGACAAGAGAGCACTAAGTACCAATGACAAGAGAGCACTAAGTACCAATGACAAGAGAGCACTAAGTACCAATGACAAGAGAGCACTAAGTACCAATGACAAGAGAGCACTAAGTACCAATGACAAGAGAGCACTAAGTACCAATGACAAGAGAGCAGTACCAATGACAAGAGAGCACTAGGTACCGATGACAAGAGAGCACTAAGTACCAATGACAAGAGAGCAGTACCAATGACAAGAGAGCAGTACCAATGACAAGAGAGCACTAAGTACCAATGACAAGAGAGCACTAAGTACCAATGACAAGAGAGCACTAAGTACCAATGACAAGAGAGCAGTACCAATGACAAGAGAGCACTAAGTACCAATGACAAGAGAGCACTAAGTACCAATGACAAGAGAGCACTAAGTACCAATGACAATGAGCAGTACCAATGACAAGAGAGCACTAGGTACCAATGACAAGAGAGCACTAAGTACCAATGACAAGAGAGCACTAAGTACCAATGACAAGAGAGCACTAAGTACCAATGACAAGAGAGCACTAAGTACCAATGACAAGAGAGCACTAAGTACCAATGACAAGAGAGCAGTACCAATGACAAGAGAGCACTAAGTACCAATGACAACGGTACCACAACAGTACCAATGACAAGAGAGCAGTAAGTACCAATGACAAGAGAGCACTAAGTACCAATGACAAGAGAGCACTAAGTACCAATGACAAGAGAGCACTAAGTACCAATGACAAGAGAGCACTAAGTACCAATGACAAGAGAGCACTAAGTACCAATGACAAGAGAGCAGTACCAATGACAAGAGAGCACTAAGTACCAATGACAAGAGAGCAGTACCAATGACAAGAGAGCACTGAGTACCAATGACAAGAGAGCAGTACCAATGACAAGAGAGCAGTACCAATGACAAGAGAGCACTAAGTACCAATGACAAGAGAGCAGTACCAATGACAAGAGAGCACTAAGTACCAATGACAACGGTACTCAACTCTGTAGACAATTCATTGGGACATATTATTGGTGATGAGACGATGCTGCTATTAGACGCTGAGTCGCTCATCCATCTGAATGCAAACGGCCCTGTACAGGGCTGAGACGATGGACTAACGGCTCTCCATAAGGACCCTCTACAGGGCTGAGATGATGGACTAACGGCTCTCCATAAGGACCCTCTACAGGGCTGAGATGATGGACTAACGGCTCTCCATAAGGACCCTCTACAGGGCTGAGATGATGGACTAACGGCTCTCCATAAGGACCCTCTACAGGGCTGAGATGACGGACTAACGGCTCTCCATAAGGACCCTCTACAGGGCTGAGATGACGGACTAACGGCTCTCCATAAGGACCCTCTACAGGGCTGAGATGACGGACTAACGGCTCTCCATAAGGACCCTCTACAGGGCTGAGATGACGGACTAACGGCTCTCCATAAGGACCCTCTACAGGGCTGAGATGATGGACTAACGGCTCTCCATAAGGACCCTCTACAGGGCTGAGATGATGGACTAACGGCTGTCCATAAGGACCCTCTACAGGGCTGAGATGATGGACTAACGGCTCTCCATAAGGACCCTCTACAGGGCTGAGATGATGGACTAACGGCTCTCCATAAGGACCCTCTACAGGGCTGAGATGATGGACTAACGGCTCTCCATAAGGACCCTCTACAGGGCTGAGATGATGGACTAACGGCTCTCCATAAGGACCCTCTACAGGGCTGAGATGATGGACTAACGGCTCTCCATAAGGATCCTCTACAGGGCTGAGATGATGGACTAACGGCTCTCCATAAGGACTGAGCCAGACACACACACAGACCGAGCCAGACACACAGACAGACCGAGCCAGACACACAGACAGACCGAGCCAGACACACAGACAGACCGAGCCAGACACACAGACAGACCGAGCCAGACACACAGACAGACCGAGCCAGACACACAGACAGACCGAGCCAGACACACAGACTGAGAGGAATATTGAGAAAGAACACTTACAGAATACACCTGGCAGCCGTACCAGCTGTCCTTGCTTTAGCTAAACACTTTTAATTTGGCTCTATACTCCAGCATTTTGGATTTGAGATCAAATGTTATATACATACATACATACACACACACACACACACACACACACACACACACACACACACACACACACACACACACACACACACACACACACACACACACACACACACACACACACACACACACACACACACACACACACACACACACACACACACACACACACACACACACACACACAGTTGAAGTCGGAAGTTTACATACACCAGTGGGCTCCCGAGTGGTGCAGTGGTCTAAGGCCCTGGTTTGAGGCCCTGGTTTGAATTGAGGCTGTATGACATCCGGACGTGATTGGGAGTCCCATAGGGAGGCATACAATTGGCCCAGCGTCGTCCGAGTTTGGCCGGTGTGGGCCGTCATTGTAAATAAGAATGTGTTCTTAACTGACTTGCCTGGTTAAATAAATAAAACCCATCATTAGTCACAGCTGCACTTCCTCCTTATTCAGCCCTCTGTGTTCATCAGTCCTTAGGTGTCATTGGTGGTCTCTCTCGTTCAGCACGCTTGTATCTGTCATATTAAAAAACTCACCTTCTGCACCTGCTTTCTGACTCCCGGCGTATACATAAGAGATTAACCGTAACCATGGTAGCATCCACATTAAAATGTAGAAGTGTATTATATTCTTATTTACAATAGAAGTGACTCCAAAATGACACAATTCTTTATTCACCATTCATTTCTGTTGGACACAACATCATCTGAAACACAAAAACAAACTGCATATACATCCAATAAGTTTGTAGAGTCCCAAGCTGGAATACGGGACAAAAATACTAAACTTTTAAATACACTACAGACACATGTCCAGATGGGGCTCAACCAGTACCCGAGCACCTGGCCTTTTAAGAGAAACTCCCTGGATGTTTTTATTGTATTCATTATTTTGTGTGCATGCAGGAGAGAGAAGAGGGAGTGAGATGTAGAGTTAATGACCATGAGAGTCAAAGTAATTGAATGTTCTTCCCCTCAGCCCTCAGCCCTCCTCCATTCCTGCCAAGTCTCTTTAAAAAAAACACATGTTTTGATTGTAACACATTGCACATCAAGTTATTTCTAATTTCTACAACAAAAAATAAAGTTTGTTGCCTGTTTTGCATATTATTTTGTCATTGATACGCGTCACATATCAGTTTGCAAACAATGTAAATAAGTTATAGCCGCATACAAACATGATCTCCAAAATGCAGGTGTTTCAGCCTAGCCCAGTGTGTTCTGTGCTGGTGGGCGGGCCAGGGAATAGGGTGATTGGCTCAGTGTTCCGCCGGGATTGGCTCAGTGTTCTGTCACTCATGGGGACACCCAGTCACCGCAAAATCTACAGAGAGAGCTCAAAAATTCAAGCCCCTTACATTAGAAGTGCCCATCCAAAAAGGCTCAAGGTAATTGTCAAATCTACCATAGCTTTGATTGGACTGATCAAGTCAACATAGTACTTTCAAAAATCTTATCTAGAAAGCTATCAGTCATCATCATGAATCAAATCGACAATCTACTGGAAAATCCTTTTCAAACCTTGTCATATTAAGAGAAATGATAGATAATATCGGTGCTCATCGGCCATAAACATTACATAAGTTGGAAATCGCAAATTCAACAATGATTGGTTTGGAAGGAATCTCAGACTTCAGTGAATTCAAGAAAATACGTTTTGAACAGTCATCCAACTCTGAATTACAAGTCGGGAACTCTGGCCTATTTCTAGACCACCGACGTGAAAATCACTGACTTCATGATTGAACCTTGTGTTTTTTTTTGTGTGTGTTTTTTTCCCCCCAGAGTTCCCAGTATCTTGAAAGCCCCATAAATCCAGAGAATGCCAGACTTTGATGACAAAGTTTGCCCACAAGATGGACCGCCGCGCCACTTTCCTGTTCAAGTGAGCAGCACAGCAATGTAATATGCCAGGGAGATATGTATACGGTAGCTAAGAAAGTAATACTAAGTGTATGTTGGTCCCTTTTCCCCTCATAACTTATTCTACTGTTCTGACTTGGTGGTGCACATGTAGCCTATAGACTGTTTTAGAGAAATGTAATAATTGAATATTGCAAGAGCTTTCATTGTCTGCTTATATGCCCCCTTTATTTATCCTACGGTTCTGACGTAAGAACGGCCCATGTTCTGAATTCTGTCGCTGTACATTTCAAAAGTGGTGAACAAATAGTTATATTGACTACGTCCGTCCTAACTCGCTCATTAATGTCTTCATCGGAATTACGGATTGCCTCTTATCCGCTTGTCGTCCCCTTATGCCATAGTTTGTACATCTCAATCGTCAGTAGAAACCACATTTGTTTAAGCAAGTCAGCCGTACCAGCTATGTTTTTTTAAAGGCAGTAAATGAGGCTGAATGAAGTGTTTCGCTGCCAGACAAGGCTCCGTTGATAGCCAGGTGTAGCAGTGGTCAAGTGTTGGGACTGCTGTTGGGACTCTGTTGTTGGGACAGGTTTATGTCGGCTCTAACAGTTTGTGGGCACCGTTTGTCACCGTTATAGTGGAAATAATGTATTGTTTAGTGTTGTGTAGTGGCTTTGCTGAGAGGCATTCCTGGTAAGAGGCAGGTCAGCAGCAGAGTCAATAGCTAGCTAACTAGCAGCATTAATGACCAGCTGAAAACCCAGCCTCTTTTCCTGATGTCAATCATGTCTTTAGGAGGCTTTGTAATTAGCTTGCTTACAATGTCTGATGAGTGAGTGTTGTTAAAGGCCTACGATTACATTGTTTTTTCAAATTTCGCTAGAGTGTCATTTGGTAAGTGACGAATTATGGAAGTCTATTTTATTTATTTATTATGATTATAATTTTAAAAAATGTACACCTGCTACCTCCATACCCTCATATAACACTTGCTACCCTCACACCCTCATGTCACCACATATAACACCTGCTACCCCCACACCCTCATGTCACCACATATAACACCTGCTACCCCCATACCCTCATATAACACCTGCAACCCCCATACCCTCATATAACACCTGCTACCCCCATACCCTCATATAACACCTGCTACCCCCATACCCTCATATAACACCTGCTACCCCCATCCCCTCATGTCACCACATATAACACCTGCTACCCCCATACCCTCATGTCATCACATATAACACCTGCTACCCCCATACCCTCATATAACACCTGCTACCCCCATACCCTCATATAACACCTGCTACCCCCATACCCTCATATAACACCTGCTACCCTCATCCCCCTCATATAACACCTGCTACCCCCATACCCTCATATAACACCTCCTACCCTCATCCCCCTCATATAACACCTGCTACCCCCATACCCTCATATAACACCTGCTACCCCCATACCCTCATGTCACCACATATAACACCTGCTACCCCCATCCCCCTCATGTCACCACATATAACACCTGCTACCCTCATACCCTCATGTCACCACATATAACACCTGCTACCCCCATACCCTCATGTCACCACATATAACACCTGCTACCCCCATGTCACCACATATAACACCTGCTACCCCATCCCCCTCATGTCACCACATATAACACCTGCTACCCCATCCCCCTCATGTCACCACATATAACACCTGCTACCCCATCCCCCTCATGTCACCACATATAACACCTGCTACCCCATCCCCCTCATGTCACCACATATAACACCTGCTACCCCCATCCCCCTCATGTCACCACATATAACAACTGCTACCCCCATACCCCTCATGTCACCACATATAACACCTGCTACCCCATCCCCCTCATGTCACCACATATAACACCTGCTACCCCATCCCCCTCATGTCACCACATATAACAACTGCTACCCCATCCCCCTCATGTCACCACATATAACACCTGCTACCCCATCCCCCTCATGTCACCACATATAACACCTGCTACCCCATCCCCCTCATGTCACCACATATAACACCTGCTACCCCATCCCCCTCATGTCACCACATATAACACCTGCTACCCCATCCCCCTCATGTCACCACATATAACACCTGCTACCCCCATCCCCCTCATGTCACCACATATAACAACTGCTACCCCCATACCCTCATGTCACCACATATAACACCTGCTACCCCATCCCCCTCATGTCACCACATATAACACCTGCTACCCCCATGTCACCACATATAACACCTGCTACCCCCATCCCCCTCATGTCACCACATATAACACCTGCTACCCCATCCCCCTCATGTCACCACATATAACACCTGCTACCCCATCCCCCTCATGTCACCACATATAACACCTGCTACCCCATCCCCCTCATGTCACCACATATAACACCTGCTACCCCATCCCCCTCATGTCACCACATATAACACCTGCTACCCCATCCCCCTCATGTCACCACATATAACACCTGCTACCCCATCCCCCTCATGTCACCACATATAACAACTGCTACCCCCATACCCTCATGTCACCACATATAACACCTGCTACCCCATCCCCCTCATGTCACCACATATAACACCTGCTACCCCCATGTCACCACATATAACACCTGCTACCCCCATCCCCCTCATGTCACCACATATAACACCTGCTACCCCCATCCCCCTCATGTCACCACATATAACACCTGCTACCCCCATGTCACCACATATAACACCTGCTACCCCCATGTCACCACATATAACACCTGCTACCCCCATGTCACCACATATAACACCTGCTACCCCCATGTCACCACATATAACACCTGCTACCCCCATGTCACCACATATAACACCTGCTACCCCCATGTCACCACATTTAACACCTGCTACCCCCATGTCACCACATATAACACCTGCTACCCCATCCCCCTCATGTCACCACATATAACACCTGCTACCCTCATGTCACCACATATAACACCTGCTACCCCCATCCCCCTCATGTCACCACATATAACACCTGCTACCCTCATGTCACCACATATAACACCTGCTACCCCCATCCCCCTCATGTCACCACATATAACACCTGCTACCCCATCCCCCTCATGTCACCACATATAACACCTGCTACCCTCATGTCACCACATATAACACCTGCTTCCCCATACCCTCATGTCACCACATATAACAACTGCTACCCCCATACCCTCATGTCACCACATATAACACCTGCTACCCCATCCCCCTCATGTCACCACATATAACACCTTCTACCCTCATGTCACCACATATAACACCTGCTTCACCATACCCTCATGTCACCACATATAACACCTGCTACCCTCATGTCACCACATATAACACCTGCTTCACCATACCCTCATGTCACCACATATAACACCTGCTACCCCCATGTCACCACATATAACACCTGCTACCCCATACCCTCATGTCACCACATATAACACCTGCTACCCCCATGTCACCACATATAACACCTGCTACCCCCATACCCTCATATAACACCTGCTACCCCCATACCCTCATGTCACCACATATAACACCTGCTTCCCCATACCCTCATGTCACCACATATAACACCTGCTTCCCCATACCCTCATGTCACCACATATAACACCTGCTTCCCCATACCCTCATGTCACCACATATAACACCTGCTACCCTCATGTCACCACATATAACACCTGCTTCCCCATACCCCCATGTCACCACATATAACACCTGCTACCCCCATCCTATAGAGCTAATTAAAACGTTTTAGCTTCACTGTCCAAATAAATACTAGGGGAGTGTACAGTATATTTAGCACTGTTCATTTAGCCATATATTTAGCCATATACTGTAGCTTTAACCATATAGCTTGTAGCTTCACCTATAGCTTTGGATATATAGCTTTAACCCTGGCAATTAGCAATAGCCTATAGCTTCAACCCTTTAGCCATAGCCTATAGCTTTAGCCATATAGCCTTAGCAATAGGCTTTAGCAATGCATGCTCACACTCTCAGGGATTCAGAGGCACACTGGCAGACCTGTGGATGGAAAAACTGCACACACACACACACAGACACACTCATAGGGTAGCACACCCACACACACAGCACAGGCCACTACACGTGCTACACTACCGTAGTGTAGGCTTGGTACAGTGTGTATCCATCCCTGAGTGGGGTTAATGAGACAGAGCAGCCACATCGGCCAGAGGCTGACCCAGCACAGAGGTGAGAGTGAAAGAGGGAATATGAGTCAGCACAATTGAATTTGCTTCCCTCAGGCTACGGAATATCCCAACTCCCTCGTCCATTCCTCTCCCATCCTCTCCTCCCCATCACATCACCCATTCCTCCCCCATCCCCATCACAACACCCATTCCTCCCCCATCCCCATCACAACACCCATTCCTCCCCCATCCCCATCACAACACCCATTCCTCCCCCATCCTCTTCTCCCCATCATACCACCCAATTCCTCCCCCATTCCTCCCCATCCCCATCACATCACCCATTCCTCCCCCATCCTCTTCTCCCCATCACATCACCCATTCCTCCCCCATCCTCTTCTCCCCATCACAACACCCATTCCTCCCCATCCCCATCACATCACCCATTCCTCCCCCATCCCCATCACAACACCCATTCCTCCCCCATCCCCATCACAACACCCATTCCTCCCCCATCCCCATCACAACACCCATTCCTCCCCCATCCCCATCACAACACCCATTCCTCCCCCATCCCCATCACAACACCCATTCCTCCCCCATCCCCATCACAACACCCATTCCTCCCCCATCCCCATCACAACACCCATTCCTCCCCCATCCCCATCACAACACCCATTCCTCCCCCATCCCCATCACAACACCCATTCCTCCCCCATCCCCATCACAACACCCATTCCTTCCCCATCCCCATCACAACACCCATTCCTCCCCCATCCCCATCACAACACCCATTCCTCCAGCCCCTCCCATTCACAACACCCATTCCTCCAGCCCCTCCCATTCACGCCTGACTCACCAATTAATGTACACAAACAGTTAGCTACTGTAGCAATGGAGTGTTAGGGTTGTTAAGGTTACTTACGCAGGAAGTGTTTCTCCAGTAAGGCAATCTCTAGATGACCCTTCACCTCGTTTAGCCGGTCCGACTCGCTCCTCTGGAAGTCTTGAAAGGCTGCAGCCATGGTGAGAGTCCCTGAACCCGCCTGCACACAGAGGAGAAATGCACGTTCATTCAGGCATAATTTCAACGCACACGCCCACACTGGAAGTCCTGAAAGACGGGCTCCATGGTGAGAGCCCCAAAACCGGTCTGCACGCAAGAAAACACACACCAAGAAAGGTGAAACGGACATTAATACAGGCATGACATCAACACACACGTTAAAACATGCATGAGAACAACTTTCAACACAAACACACAGTAAAACACACACACACAGTAAAACACACACACACAGTAAAACACACACACAGTAAAACACACACACAGTAAAACACACACACAGTAAAACACACACACAGTAAAACACACACACAGTAAAACAAACACACAGTAAAACAAACACACAGTAAAACACACACACAGTAAAACACACACACAGTAAAACACACACACAGTAAAACACACACACAGTAAAACACACACACAGTAAAACAAACACACAGTAAAACACACAGTAAAACACACACACAGTAAAACACACACACAGTAAAACACACACACAGTAAAACACACAGTAAAACAAACACACAGTAAAACACACACACAGTAAAACAAACACACAGTAAAACAAACACACAGTAAAACACACAGTAAAACACACAGTAAAACACACACACAGTAAAACACACACACAGTAAAACACACACACAGTAAAACACACAGTAAAACACACACACAATAAAACACACACACAGTAAAACACACAGTAAAACAAACAGTAAAACAAACACACAGTAAAACACACAGTAAAACACACACACAGTAAAACAAACACACAGTAAAACAAACACACAGTAAAACACACAGTAATTTTAAAAACATATTTACAATGACAGCCTACCTACAGGGACAGCCATAGTAGTACGGCACCCCTGGAGCAAATGAGGGTTTAGGTGTCTTGCTCAAGGACACAGACAGGTTTTCACCTTGACGACTCGGGGATTCGATACAGCAACCTTTTGGTTACTGGCCCAACACTCTAACCACTAGGCTACCTGCCGCCCACACGACTTAACACACACACACACAGTAACACACACACACAGTAAAACACACAGTAAAACACACACACAGTAAAACACACACACAGTAAAACACACACACAGTAAAACACACACACAGTAAAACATGCATAAACGTCAGAGTAGCTATATCTCCAGTATGATGACTCACACGGACAGTGCGTTTCCCTCCCGTTTTGAAACGCGTTGCAAAGGAGATCCCTTCCGACTGACTGTCTGTCTGTCCTCTAGTCTAAACACAACACTGATGACTCAACCCCTCTCTCCCTAACTGACTGACTGTCTGTCTGTCCTCTAGTCTAAACACAACACTGATGACTCAACCCCTCTCTCCCTAACTGACTGACTCAGGGTTTTAGTCCATGCTACCGCATTACTCCATAGATTACTAGACCAACACCAAGTGAGCGAGAGAGAGAATGGTGAAAGAGTAGAGGAGGGGAGAGAGGATGAGTAGATGAGTGTCAAGAGAAAGCGACAGAAATAGGAGCGGAATGTGTTAAAGAAAGAGACAGAGGATGAAAGGAGGAGGAGAGTGTGGAAGCTGCAGCGCTGTGTTGCTATTCTGAGCCACTGCAGGTTTACCATCCGCCAACCGACCAACGCAGGCAGGGTGTCCCTTTAAGAGGCTCCCGCCAGACAGACAGACACACACGGCCAAACACATAAACGCACATACACAGCAGCAGCTTCTTCTCCCTGCAGCAGTCCTGACTGCAGCGTGTCTTAATCTATGTCAAGTCCACGAGAGAAACACACACCGCATGAGAGGGATGAGAGGAGTGAAAGGAATGAAGGAAAGATGCCCTACTTGGGAAGCAGCCAATGACTAACGAGGGATGAACAGAGAAGACTGAGGAGAATGAAAGACTTTAAACCCAGCCTTCGCTCTGTTTCCCAAATGTCACAGAGAGAGAAAAACAGATGGAGAGAGAGAGAGACAATAGAGAGGGAGGATGAGATATCGAGTGAGGATGAGAGCGTAAGAGAGAGATGGGAGGGGAGGGGCTAGACTGGGTGGGTCTGAAACAGGAAGAGGATTTGGAAGTAAACACCCAGGTCATGTGATCTGGTCCTGGAGAGGCAAAGAAGAAGCAGAGCACTGAGGAAGGAGCAGTGTGTATTTTATGACAGCTTCCCAAAAGGTCTTCTGCGTGGACGGGGATAGTTTTAACAATAAAAAATGTAGGACAGAAGACACATCATGACAAGAGAGACTCCACAACACTACATAAAAAGAGACCTAAGACAACAACACAGCATGGTGTGTGTGTGTGTGTGTGTGTGTGTGTGTGTGTGTGTGTGTGTGTGTGTGTTGGGGATCGTTGCAGCAGAGCCCAGGAACTTAAAGAACTAGGATGCTGCGTAGGCCGACTGAAAGGTTCTCCCTCAAAAACTCTTTGGATGACTGGGGGAGGCATATTATTGGCATCTTCATTTACAAAACCACTGTTCAGGTCTATGCTTCTATTTCTATGCTTCTATTTCTATGCTTCTATTTCTATGACTGTGAAAATTAGTTTTTTCAGAAAATGACTAGAAAAGATAAGATGGTAGATGTCAAGATCAAGCTTTTTGGATACACCATAGATATTCAATCTCCTCCTGGATAAATGATAATACACACAGTCTACAAAACATTAAGCACACCTTCCTAATATCAAGCCCTCAGAAAAGCCACAAGTCATCAGGGCATGGACTCTAGAACGTGATGAAAGCGTTCCTCAGGGATGCTGGCCCATGCATCTACAATGCTTCCCACATCACTCTCCTTGGTCAGATAGCCCTTACACAGCCTGGAGGTGTGTTGGGTCATTGTCCTGTTGAAAACAAATTATAGTCCCACTAAGCACAAACCATGTGTGATGGTGTATCGCTGCAGAATGCTGTGGTAGCCATGCTGGTTAAGTGTGCCTTGAATTCTAAATAAATCACTGACAGTGTCACCAGCAAAGCACCTCCACCTCCATGCTTCACGGTGGGAACCACACATGCGGAGATCATCCGTTCACCCACAACGCGTCTCACAAAAACACAACGGTTGGAAACAAAAATCTCAAATATGGACCAAAGGACAGATTTCCACCGGTCTAATGTCCATTGCTCGTGTTTCTTGGCCCAATCAAGTCTCTTCTTCTTATTGGTGTCCTTTAGTAGTGGTTTCTTTGCAGCAATTCAACCATGAATGCCTGATTCACACAGTCTCCTCTGAACTGTTGATGTTGAGATGTGTCTGTTACTTGAACTCTCTGAAGGATTTATTTGGGCTGCAATCTGAGGTGCAGTTAATTGGTGATTCCTGAGGCTGATAACTCCAAAGAATTCATCCTCTGCAGAGCCAGTTTCATAGAGCTTGATGGTTTTTGCGACTGCACTTTTTTTGCTTATTTGAGCTGTTCTTGCCATAATATGGACTTGGTCTTTTACCAAATAGGGCTATCTTCTGTATACCACCCCTACCTTGTCACAACACAACTGATTGGCTCAAACACATTAAGAAGGAAAGAAATTCCACAAATTAACTTTTAACAGGGCACACCTGTTAATTGAAATGCATTCCAGGTGACTACCTCATGAAGCTGGTTGACAGAATGCCAAGAGTGTGCAAAGCTGTCATCAAGGCAAAGGGTGGCTACTTTGAAGAATCTATGATATAAAAATATATTTTGATTTGTTAAAAACTTTTTTTTGTTTTTACATGATTCCATATGTGTTATTTCATAGTTTTGATGTCTTCACTATTATTCTACAATGTAGAAGATAGTAACCAAAAAAAAACTTGAATGAGTAGTTGTGTACAAACTTTTGACGGTTACTGTATGTATACAGTACCGGTCCAAGGTTTCAGAAAACCCATATTTTTTCAGATTTCAATTAAATGTATAGTAAGCATTTCAAGTCCAGTGAATAACCTGAAATGGTACAAAAGATAAGCAGTAAACTGCCAGGTTAAAAAAACAAAACAAGTTTAGGTTACCAACAACTGAAAAATAATGTACATTTCAGAGAATGTAAAAAAACATATTTTTCAGGGAACAAGTAATGTGTTAACAACTTACAGCTGCAGCAATGGAAGTAATGTGTTAACAACTTACAGCTGCAGCAATGGAAGTAATGTGTTAACAACTTACAGCTGCAGCAATGGAAGTAATGTGTTAACAACTTACAGCTGCAGCAATGGAAGTAATGTGTTAACAACTTACAGCTGCAGCAATGGAAGTAATGTGTTAACAACTTACAGCTGCAGCAATGGAAGTAAATTAAGCCTTGAAAGTTTATGCTAACAATTCCTACAGGACTTTAGTTGATTCCAAACCCTCTGTCTGTGTTGGAACAGACTTACTACACCCTCTTAAGCATTATCTGGACAGTATTGTACTGCAGGAAGTAGTATATATATCATAATGACGAGAAAAAGGCAATTAACAAAAGAAGACACAGACCATTATAACCCTTAAAAGTGTAGGTCTTTCCTTTAGAGAAATTGCAAAGAAAGCCAAGGTGTCAGTGAGTACAGTTTCCTAAACCATCAATAGGCACTTGGAAACTGGAGGAAACTCTGACAGGAAGAGGTCTAGCAGACCCAAAGCCACTACAGAATCAGAAGACAAGTTTCTGAGAGTCAACAGCTTGCGTGATAGGCGGCTCACAGGACAACAGCTTCAAGCGCAGCTTAACACTGGTCGAAGTAAGCAAGTCTCAGTTAACTGTGAAGAGAAGACTTGGAGCTGCAGGTTTGACAGGTCGAGTAGCAGTAAGAAAGCCATTGCTAAGATGGGAAAATAAGAAAAAGAGGCTTGCCTGGGCCATGAAGCACCGCCAGTGGACCGATGAATCAACATTTGAAATCTTCACTTCATCACGCAGGGTTTTTGTACGCCGTCGAGTAGGCGAAAGGATGGTTCCTCAGTGTGTGACACCAACTGTCAAACATGGAGGAAGCGTGATGGTCTGGGGCTCTTTTGCTGGATCCAGAGTTGGCAACTTGCACTGAACCAAAAACGGTTACCACAGCGCCATGCAATACCATCTATATGACATACATGATTTTTTGTTAACTAGTAAATAGTAGCCTACAGCAAAGTGTGTTTAAATCATTTCTTCACAAGGGACAACAGACACACCGGTCTCTACATTGCAGATGAGCTGAAGGCAGTCATCAGTGACCTTGGAACACAGAAGGTATTTGCACTGGTGATAGACAATGCTGCGAACATGAAGGCTGCTTGGTCTAAAGTGGAGGAGTCCTACCTTCACATCACACCCATTGGCTGTGCTGCTCATGCATTGAATCTGCTCCTCAAGGACATCATGGTACTGAAAACAATGAGAGAGCCAAGGAAATGGTTAGGTATGTGAAGGGTCATCAACTTTGGCCGCCATTCCTTCCAGTTCTCTGCTGCCAATGACTGGAACGAATTGCAAAAATCATTGAAGCTGGAGACTACCATCTCCCTCAATAACTTTAAGCATCAGCTGTCAGAGCTGCTTATCGATCACTGCACCTGTATATAGCCCTTCTGTAATTAGCCCACCCTACTACCTCATCCCCATATTATAATTTTTGCTAAATTGCACGCCAGTATCTCTATTTGCACATCATCATCATTGTAATTATTTCACCACTGGCCTATTTATTGCCTTACCTTCCTAATCTCACTACATTTGCACACACTGTATATAGATTTTCTATAGTGTTATTGACTGTACGTTTGTTTATCCCATGTGTAACTCTGTGTTGTTTTTTGTCGCACTGCTTTGCTTTGTCTTGGCCAGGTCACAGTTGTAATGAGAACTTGTTCTCAACTGGCCTACCTGGTTAAATAAAGTTAAAAATAAAAGTTATAGCAGCAATCTACCTCACCAAGCAAAGTGAGAAGAATAAGAGCACCACATTGAAGCTACCCAGCAACACCCGTTGGGATGGTGTTGTCATCATGTTTGACAGTCTCCTGGAGGGGGAGGAGTTTCTCCAAGAAATGGCCATATCACAGTCTGCCGATATGGACAGCCCCATCAAGAGGATCCTCCTGGATGATGTATTTTGGGAGAAAGTGGTAAGCAGCCTGAAACTCCTGAAACCTATAGCAGTAGCCATTGCACGGATTGAGGGCGACAATGCCATCCTGTCTGATGTTCAGACTCTGCTTGCAGATGTAAGAGAAGAAATCCGTACTGCCCTGCCCACTTCACTGTTGCTCCCAGCAGAGGAAACTGCAGTTCTGAAATACATCAGAAAGCGTGAAGACGTCTCCCTGAAGCCCATACACGCCGCAGCGTACATGTTGGACCCCAAGTATACTGGCAAGAGCATCCTGTCTGGTGCAGAGATCAACAAGGCCTATGATGTCATCACTACAGTGTGTCGCCACCTTGGCCTGGATGAGGGCAAGGTTCTTGGCAGTCTGATGAAGTACACTTCCAAGCAAGGGCTTTCGGATGGAGATGCAATATGACAGTCGTGCCAACATATCTCATCAGCCACCTGGGGGAAGGGACTTTGTGGATCTGAGGCTCTTTCCTCTGTTGCCTCCATCATCCTCCAAATCCCACCAACATCAGCCGCCTCAGAGCGCAACTGGTCCTTGTTTGGGAACACACACACACACCAAAGCACGCAACAGGCTGACCAATACAAGGGTTGAAAATCCGGGCAAATTTGAGGCTTTTTGAGCCTGACAACGAGCCATCCTCAACAAGGTTGGAAAGTGACAGTGAAGATGAGGCCTCAGAGTCTGATGTTCAAGAGGTGGACATTGAGGAGGTCCAGGGAGAAGACATGGAAGCCTGAGAGGAAGACAGCCAAAGCTTTAGTTTGTAGACTATCATTTTACAGATGTATGTTGAAAACGTTTTTGGGAGATGCTATGGATCATCGGGGATCATTCAATATTCCCTTTCTTTTGTTGTTCAGTGAAATCATCCCATGTGAAGAGTCAACTAATTTAACTATAAGTTAAATTCGTAAGTAAATCATTTTTTTTTATTTCTATTGAAAGGATTTAAATCACCTGCAATTATGTCTACTTATGATAAGGTAAAAGGTTTATGTTTCTGTCTCTGTATGACTTGGTAAATATATCCAATGCAAATAACATCTACATTTAAATGGTATTAATAATAATTTACATATATTTCCTTTAATTCCCATATATTCCCACGGAAAGTTTCCACCTCTGAATATTCCCCAAAATGTGTAACCCTAGTCAGGGGTTCATCCTACAGCAAGATAATGACCCAGAACACACCTCCAGGCTATGGGCTTCATCCTACAGCAAGATAATGACCCAGAACATACCTCCAGGCTATGGGGTTCATCCTACAGCAAGATAATGACCCAGAACATACCCCCAGGCTATGGGGTTCATCCTACAGCAAGATAATGACCCAGAACATACCCCCAGGCTATGGGGTTCATCCTACAGCAAGATAATGACCCAGAACATACCCCCAGGCTATGGGGTTCATCCTACAGCAAGATAATGACCCAGAACATACCCCCAGGCTATGGGGTTCATCCTACAGCAAGACAATGACCCAGAACATACCCCCAGGCTATGGGGTTCATCCTACAGCAAGATAATGACCCAGAACATACCTCCAGGCTATGGGGTTCATCCTACAGCAAGATAATGACCCAGAACATACCCCCAGGCTATGGGGTTCATCCTACAGCAAGATAATGACCCAGAACATACCTCCAGGCTATGGGGTTCATCCTACAGCAAGATAATGACCCAGAACATACCTCCAGGCTATGGGGTTCATCCTACAGCAAGATAATGACCCAGAACATACCTCCAGGCTATGGGGTTCATCCTACAGCAAGATAATGACCCAGAACATACCTCCAGGCTATGGGGTTCATCCTACAGCAAGATAATGACCCAGAACATACCCCCAGGCTATGGGGTTCATCCTACAGCAAGATAATGACCCAGAACATACCTCCAGGCTATGGGGTTCATCCTACAGCAAGATAATGACCCAGAACATACCCCCAGGCTATGGGGTTCATCCTACAGCAAGATAATGACCCAGAACATACCTCCAGGCTATGGGGTTCATCCTACAGCAAGATAATGACCCAGAACATACCTCCAGGCTATGTCAGAACTACCTTAGAAGAAAAGGCTTCAGATCATGGAATGGCCAGCGCAGTCTCCAGACTTAAACCCCATCGAGCTGGTTTGGGATGAACTGGGCAGAAGGGTGAAAGCAGAGCAGAACAATATTTGGATTTCAATTGTAGAAAGAATGCCACAAATGTGTTCAGCTGTTATGTCTGAAGAATAAAAACATGTAGATACAATTTTGTTAAACAAAAAAACTGGAAAAATGTAGGTGTTCTAAAACATACAGAGAAACACAGAGAGCGAGAGAAACTTTATATTAAAAAAAGTGTTTAATAGTGCCCCTTGTGTACACCTCTGGTAATACAGTATACGACGATATGGTACAGAAACGGTATGAAAATCTGGATACCACTCAACCCTAATAATTATATCTGTGGCAGGTAATTAAACCACAAGCTGGCTACATAATGGATGTGTGATTATAGGGGACAATGTTATGAAAGTCTAGCTGTGTGTGTCAGAGCGTTTCCTGATCATGATTCATCGGTGCTGTGTTGTAGCAGGTGTCGTCTCATCTGGAGCTAAAAAGCAAGCCTAGTCTTAGCTCTGTCTACCAGAAAAGGCCAGTGTTTCTATTCCTCTGGGTTCAGTTAAAGGCCATGCAAATGACTTGCAAAGCACTCCTGCTGAGATTTGTTCTAGTTAGAAGGGGATTAAAAAGATAAATAAAAAATGGGCTAAACCATAACATTACACAAGTATGGAATAGATTCATGGATTGATCCGAGATGGAGTCATCAGCTGTTCCAGTATACCTGCTCAATACAACCAATCCGGAATGTTACATAGTTCAGCAAAATATTGATTGAATGCATCTGTGCCTTGTACCTTTGAAGAAAGCCTTAACATCAGGAATGGGGACAGTGCATTGACATGTGGATGGATCACTTGCACCTACAATCTCAGTGTTGTATGAGATATTGAGTGAGATCTAGATATCTCAGCTGAGAAATTACCTCCTGACATTATTTGTTTGGGCTACAGACAGGCTGAGAATACACATTTACTCCACTTCTCATCCATCAATAGCCTTCTCCTGTCATCATCTAACCCACAGAGACAAGACAGAGAGAGACAGAGAGAGACAAGACAGAGAGAGACAAGACAGAGAGAGACAAGACAGAGAGAGACAAGACAGAGAGAGACAAGACAGAGAGAGACAAGACAGAGAGACAAAACGAGAGAACAAGTGAGTTAGAGAGAATGAAGGAGAGTGAGAAAGACATACAGTACAAAGAGATAAACATCAAGACAGAGAGATGTGGAGGAAAACAGAAGCCAACCGCTAACCGTTAACACACAGTAACCTGAAGCAGCAGCAGTACTCTAGGCTACTAATAAGAAGGCGTGGCAACAGTTGGTGACCCAGGCACTGGTCCCAGTACTGCCTTAATCACAGCGGGAGGATATTTTGGGTGTGCTGTGGCACGTATGTCAGTTTGACACCCCTGCTCTTACTGGTTGACTAACTAATTTTCCCAGGGGCCGCATTCAGTCTTCACCAAGGTCTGGTGGGCAGTGAGCAGCTGCCCACATGCCTGGCATGGCGGTCGGCCTGCGACAAAGCACACAACAAATAAACACTGGGAGATGTACACAATCACGGAATGTGTGCACTCACACTAGAGGGCTAACTCTGCAAAGGACTCAGTTTATATTAGAAATCTGCAGATGAGCAAAGGAAACTGGCCTCCTTTGAGGAAATTATACAATCAAGTGACTAATCAGTTTTAATCTTGGGAAAACACTGGCTGGCTGATGGTACATGAAGCATGAAAAAGTCAAGATGACGATGCAGCTTCAAAATATCTCCTCAAGACAAGAGAAGTCCAAACACTGAGATGGGCAGTAATGATATATTAATTGGCAAGCAGGGGAGGATAAATTCACTGAGTAACCATATTGGCTGAAAGCCTATAGAGGTGTGTGTTTACCCTCCATCTGAGGAATGAGTCAACAGGGACAATACATACCAAACCTCTGTTTCTAAGTTTCTCTATTATGTCTCCCTGTTTATCAACTTCATTGGAACATGCCACACACGCAACAACTGTCACTTCCCCAGGAAGTAATGTAGAAATTAACCTGAGATCAAACCTCTGTGCCTGCAGAGTAGGCTAGACGTGAGGGGGAACAACACACGTCTGCCAGTAGGAGCTTTTTGGGGCAACAAATGTGACAACCGGAACATTTCAGTGGAAAATGAACTGACCCTAGTGGTGCGTGGGTCAGCAGTTTGTTCAACGGCACCCACAACCGCCTGACTATATGTGATAAAGTGAAAATGCACCTGACCCTAACCCGCAAATATAGAAAATGCTCTGTAGGCTACAGTCAGAGATGGCGGAACGATTTTGACATAAATCATTTCTCCATTCCTGTCCTGTTCCCAAGTCAAAATGTACATTTGGTGTACCATTATACTGCAAGAAATGCTTAAAAATCAGCAGGAGTTAATATTAAAGACTATGCGAGAGGTCATAGACATACAGTGCCTTCGAAAAGTATTCAGACCCCTTGACTTATTCCAACATTTTTTACCTCATTTTAAAATGGATTCCCCCATTTTTTTCCCTCAATCAACACACAATACCCCACAATGACAAAGCCTAAACACATGACAGCCCACTTGGAGTTTGTCAAAAGGCACCTAAAAAGGCTCTCAAACCATGAGAAACAAGATTCTCTGGTCTGATGAAACTAAGATTGAACTCTTAGGCCTAAATGTTAAAGTGTTACGTCTGGAGGAAACCTGGCACCATCCCTACGGTGAAGCATGGTGGTGCCAGCATCATGCTGTAGGGATGTTTTTCAGCGGTAGGGACTGGGAGACTAGTCAGGATCAAGGGAAAGTTGAACAGAGCAAAGCACAGAGAGATCCTTGATGAAAACCTGCTCCAGAGCGCTCAGGACCTCAGACTGGGGTGAAGGTTCACCTTCCAACAGGACAATGACCCTAAGCACACCAAGACAAAGCAGGAGTGGCTTCGGGACAAATCTCAATGTCCTTGAGTGGCCAGGCAAGAGCCCTGACTTGAACCCGATCAAACATTTCTGGAGAGACCTGAAAATAGCTGTGCAGCAACGCTCCGCATCCAACCTGACAAGAGCTTGGGAGGATCTGCAGAGAAGAACGGAAGAAACTCCCCAAATACAGGTGTGCCAAGCTTGTAGCTTCATACCCAAGAAGACTTGAGGCTGTAATCGCTGCTAAAGGTGCTTCAACAAAGTACTGAATAAAGGGTCTGAATACATTTCTTCAAGGCGGTTTTTGCTTTGTCATTATGACGAATTGTGTGTAGCTTGAGGGAAACATTTTTTAAATCAATTTTAGAATAAGGCTGTAACGTAACAAAATGTGGAAAAGGTCAAGGGGAATACTTTCTGAATATTCAGTGTCCAGATGTCAGTTCCCATTCAACCTGAGGGAGCAGTCCTACACACACACACACACACACACACACACACACACACACACACACACACACACACACACACACACACACAGTGTTAATATCCAGGCCAGTTCAGACAGTATTGTATAGGGACTAAGGGTCTTTGTCCCAAATGGCACCCTATTCCCTACATAGTGCACTACTTTAGACCAGAGCCCTATGTGTTAGGGTCCTCTACCTCTGGGAGCCTGTCACCCTGCTCCACTCACCCAAATCAGTCTCCTTCTGGAGGCACCGTAAACAAGCAGACCTACATCTCAACAGAGTGAGTCCACATCCCTTTATGTCCATAGTATTTCCCCCCTACCTTATTGTTTTTCTCTGTACTTATGTTTGAGTATCTCTTAAACTGGTGCCCTGATTGGGTAACACCATCTCTGTGTCTATAGGTACATGAATGCCACGTTCCATCAGTCAGTCGAGTCCATACAAGTGTGTCCCAAATGGCACCCTGGACAGTAGGCTACAGTTCCATTGACATGCCATAGGCCTATTAGAAGTCCCAGTCTTGGGACTTTCTTTATGTATAGTTTTCTGTTTATTCAACCAAATCACACAACATTTCATGACTCTAAACCCGTCTGCCTTGTGGATATAACCGTGGGGACTGCCGCATGTCACTAACTGGCACACACAACGTACAGGTAACTGGCCAAAACATGTATTAATAGGGAGTTGGTTCACCACGAGCCGCCAGAGCTTCAATACGCCTTAACCTAGATTCTACAAGTGTCTACAACTCTATTGGTGGGATGAGACACTATTTCTGCACAATAATTTCCATAATTTGGTGTTTTGTTGATCTTGATGACTGAGAATCTGGTGACAGAGATTCACACACACACACACACACACACATTCACAAACACTATGGCCCAAAGTTTTTAATGGTCGGGTCACGTGGTAAGGAAAAACTTTTGGCCCTACTCATGGTCTCTCATTTGAGTCAAAGAACACAGCGAAGTAGAATGAAACTCACAGGGTCTCCTAGTTCTTCCGTGTCTTGTGTCTTGAGTGAAGGCCTCGTCCTCAACAGGATGTCGTCGCTACATTCATTGTCGGATCCGTTGGGGGACTCTGCTAGATCCAGGAAGTCGTCTCGCTTCTGACCTCTGAACCTGATTTTGTCCAGCCGCTTTAGCATGTTCAACACCCCTCTCTTCGCCGGCTTTACCTTAGCATGTTGTACAGCAATCCTGAAAAGACAAAACAGACAAGGGTCAGAGGTTCCCCTTTGAAAAGCAGTGAAAATGAAAGGGTGGGGTCGAGAGCAAGACATCTCAGTTTATCACAATTCCTGACATTTAATCCTAGTAAACATTCCCTGTCTTAAGTCAGTTAGGATCACCACTTTATTTTAAGAATGTGAAATGTCAGAACAATAGTAGAGAGAATTATTTATTTAAACTTTTATTTATTTCATCACATTCCCAGTGGGTCAGAAGTTTACATACACTCAATTAGTATTTGGTAGCATTGCCTTTAAATTGTTTAACTTGGGTCAAACCTTTCAGGTAGCCTTCCACAAGCTTCCCACAATAAGTTGGGTGAATTTTGGCCCATTCCTCAAGACAGAACTGGTGTAACTGAGTCAGGTTTGTGGGCCTCCTTGCTCGCACATGCTTTTTCAGTTCTGCCCACACATTTTCTATAGGATTGAGGTCAGGGCTTTGTGATGGCCACTCCAATACCTTGACTTTGTTGTCCTTAATCTATTTTTACTGCCGATTTTGCAGGTTTTCCCACTTACAAAGCATGTAGAAGTCTGTGATTTTTATCATAGGTACTCTTCAAAAATCCAGAAAATCACATTGTATGATTTTTACATAATTAATTTGCATTTTATTGCATGACATAAGTTTTTGATACATCAGAAAAGCAGAACTTAATATTTGGTACAGAAACCTTTGTTTGCAATTACAGAGATCATACGTTTCCTGTAGTTCTTGACCAGGTTTGCACACACTGCAGTAGGGATTTTGGCCCACTCCTCCATCCAGATCCTTCAGGTTTCGGGGCTGTCGCTGGGCAATATGGACTTTCAGCTCCCTCCAAAGATGTTCTATTGGGTTCAGGTCTGGAGACTGGCTAGGCCACTCCAGGACCTTGAGATGCTTCTTACGGAGCCACTCCTTAGTTGCCCTGGCTGTGTGTTTCGGGTCGTTGTCATGCTGGAAGACCCAGCCACGACCCATCTTCAATGCTCTTACTGAGGGAAGGAGGTTGTTGGCAAAGATCTCGCGATACATGGCCCCATCCATCCTCCCCTCAATACGGTGCAGTCGTCCTGTCCCCTTTGCAGAAAAGCATCCCCAAAGAATGATGTTTCCACCTCCATGCTTCACGGTTGGGATGGTGTTCTTGGGGTTGTACTCATCCTTTTTCTTCCTCCAAACACGGCGATTAGAGTTGAGACAAAAATATAGCTTTTTGGTCTAATCAGACCACATGACCTTCTCCCATTCTTCCTCTGGATCATCCAGATGGTCATTGGCAAACTTCAGACGGGCCTGGACATGCGCTGGCTTGAGCAGGGGGACCTTGCGTGCGCTGCAGGATTTTAATCCATGACGGCGTAGTGTATTACTAATGGTTTTCATTGAGACTGTGGTCCCAGCTCTCTTCAGGCCATTGACCAGGTCCTGCCGTGTAGTTCTGGGCTAATCCCTGACCTTCCTCATTATCATTGATGCCCCACGAGGTGAGATCTTGCATGGTGCCCCAGACCGAGGGAGATTGACCGTCATCTTGAACTTCTTCCATTTTCTAATAATTGCGCCAACAGTTGTTGCCTTCTCACCAAACTGCTTGCCTATTGTCCTGTAGCCCATCCCAGTCTTGTGCAGGTCTACAATTTTATCCCTGATGTCCTTACACAGCTCTCTGGTCTTGGCCATTGTGGAGAGGTTGGAGTCTGTTTGATTGAGTGTGTGGACAGGTGTCTTTTATACAGGTAATGAGTTCAAACAGGTGCAGTTAATACAGGTAATGAGTGGAGAACAGGAGGGCTTCTTAAAGGCAAACTAACAGGTCTGTGAGAGCCGGAATTCTTACTGGTTGGTAGGTGATCAAATACTTATGTCATGCAATAAAATGCAAATTAATTATTAAAAATCATACAATGTGATTTTCAGGATTTTTGTTTTAGATTCCGTCTCTCACAGTTGAAGTGTACCTATGATAAAAATTACAGACCTCTACATGCTTTGTAAGTGGGAAAACCTGCAAAATCGGCAGTGTATCAAATACTTGTTCTCCCCACTGTAACTAGTGGTAGATCTAGCGAAGGTCCATCAGTGGTTGAGTCATCAGCCATTATCCATCATCTCTTACTACTTAGGAAGTGATCCCAACCCCAGAACGAGGCGTGGAGCGAGGTGGAGACAAGAGGTGATCACCCTCTCACTTCAAACACGGTCTCCCAAAAATATACATGACTTAAAGACTTGATTAATGTGAATACCTTTGACCTAGATCTACACCATCCACCAATGTATAGTGTACATATTCAGCCATCCACCAATGTATAGTGTACATATTCAGCCATCCACCCATACTATGCAATGTCTTTTTATAGCTGTTTTTTGCACTCCAGACTTCTTGTATTTTTATACTTTTTCATACTGCCGCTCTATGTATCATGTATTGTGTATCTGTCTTTTGTGTATTTTCGTTCTGACATTTTGCACCTGCCCTGGGTTTTTTTCATAGCTGCTTGACAAAGAAATTTCCCCTCGGGGATCAATAAAGTATCTATCTATCTATCTATCTATCTATCTATCTATCTATCTATCTAATTTGGTTCTATAGCCTACTCCAATATTTTATATGAGGCAAAAGTACATAATGTCACCTTTTATTTGAGGGTATTTGCATACATTTCTGTTCTACCATTTAGAAATAAAAGCACTTTATGTATCTAGTCCCCATTTGAAGGTGTCATAATATTATACCCCCCAAACATGCTAATCTCTCACCATTACCAATGACAGGGGAGGTTATGTCTCCAACTTTCTCAGTCTGTACCTAGTCTCCCTTTTTGAAGGTATCATAAGTATTTGGACAAAGTTAGTGTATTACATGTTGTCAAACGTTTAGTATTTGGACCCATATTCCTAGCATGCAATGATTGCATCAATCTTGTGACTCTACAAACGTGTTGGATGTATTTTCAGTTGGTTTTGGTTGTTGTTTGTATTATGTTGTGCCCAACCGAAATGAATGGTAAATAACTGTCATTTTCATGTCACTTCTATTGTCAATAAGAATACAGGTCTGTATTGAGGGGGTGGAAAGGAGCTGTTGCAAACTTGGTGGGTAACACCATAGCGCTGTCTCTCACACACACACACACCTTCCCCTAGAAAACAGATCTGGCTTGATAACACCATGCAGCTCTCAGGGTTATAGCTGTGGTGTTAAAGGCCTACTGCATCTTTCTATTCACGGCCTTCAGGTTGTCATTAGTTTGAGACCAGTGACAGTGAGATGGAGGAGGAGGAAGGCCTGGCATCCATTAGATGAGAGAGGAGAGGAGAGATGATATTTACTCAACATCTCTCTGATCACAACATTGACTCCTCTCTGTGTGGGCAGAGACGAACCATCAGGACCTTCATACCTCCATCCCTTTCAACACGTCCACCTCCCACCCACACGTGAACAGAGAACGAGAGTGAGGGAGCAAGACACACACACACCCCCCTCGCCTACCTGAAAGGCCTTGGCTCATTCACACGTCATTAAATATCGCACAAACAGAAACCTAAATGTTGAGAGAGCATCTAAAGACCACCTACACAGCCAGACCAACCAGGCTGACTCACATAAGGGAAGCAGGCCTCATTAAAAGGCCAGTTAGCTATTTCCCAGCCAAGTGATCCTGCTGCAAGGGATCCTTCACTCTAATCTAAAATGGTGGGCATCTGAGCTCGGTGTCCTACAAGTGAAGACACTTTTATAGGATAGTTCAGGCCATTTTCTGGCCAGGGGATTCTGATCCGGCTCTCACGGTGGGTGTCATCTAAGCTTGTTGTGTCCTTGTGTGTATCCCAAGAAGTCCTCTGCTCACCTCCTTATACACCTCCATGGTCAGTGTGTCACTAAGTTAAGTTACCTTGAACCACAGATATAGGATCAGATTACCCTTGCCCTAATCCTAATCATGACCATTTAGGAGGTTGATTAACCGCTGACCTTAGATCAGTCCTTAGGTAACATTCTCTAGTCAGATAATGACCACATAGCCCAGAGCAGACCTGTACAGTAAGTCGTTCACTACCATCAGCTTAGCTTATTGAAGCGTCTGGACAGTTGCAAGGTGAGGTGACAGGGTACTGTAGGGTAAATCTGTAATGTTGTCGAGAGAAGAGAGTGAGGCTTTTCTCCAATATATATTCGTAGAGAGGTCATGAAGTACTGCTTAATAATATGCACAGTCAAACATATACAAAGTCACACTACACAGACTCAAAACACACCTCATAAATATTCAGGCACATCGACACACAGCACTCGTGACTGCACATCAGTCTATACTCTTATGAGAGCCATTGCTATGGCAGCCATGAGTGTGGCCGTGTCTCACGTCAATGAGATTCCCACCTCTGATGCAAATCTGCTGAATTAGAGAGGAGAGGAGAGGAGAGGAGAGAGAAGGGGCCACAGAGAGACTTGACTTGGCTCCGCTCCCCTCAATGCCTAATGTGTGTGTGTGTGTGTGTGTGTGTGTGTGTGTGTGTGTGTGTGTGTGTGTGTGTGTGTGTGTGTGTGTGTGTGTGTGTGTGTGTTTGATTGATTGATCACTTTCTGAGAAGGGAACAGCATTCTAGGAACTAGTTAGTCACTGGCATTGTTTAGTACTGATGGAAGGCCCCACACTTGAATATAAAATAGGACATTGTTGAATTCAACAAAGACATTAATCAGACATTGTTAGGTTTAGGGTGAGAGACAGTAAAACCTACAGGAAAATACATTGACAGACATTTCTGAGAATAATACAAACTGTACTCCCACCGGAACGCTGTACACCTCTCACACCCACCTGTAGGCATTACGTTTAGGAAGGCACAGTCACCTCTCACACCCACCTGTAGGCATTACGTTTAGGAAGGCACAGTCACCTCTCACACCCACCTGTAGGCATTACGTTTAGGAAGGCACAGTCACCTCTCACACCCACCTGTAGGCATTACGTTTAGGAAGGCACAGTCACCTCTCACACCCACCTGTAGGCATTACGTTTAGGAAGGCACAGTCACCTCTCACACCCACCTGTAGGCATTACGTTTAGAGAGGCACAGTCACCTCTCACACCCACCTGTAGGCATTACGTTTAGGAAGGCACAGTCACCTCTCACACCCACCTGTAGGCATTACGTTTAGGAAGGCACAGTCACCTCTCACACCCACCTGTAGGCATTACGTTTAGGAAGGCACAGTCACCTCTCACACCCACCTGTAGGCATTACGTTTAGGAAGGCACAGTCACCTCTCACACCCACCTGTAGGCATTACGTTTAGGAAGGCACAGTCACCTCTCACACCCACCTGTAGGCATTACGTTTAGGAAGGCACAGTCACCTCTCACACCCACCTGTAGGCATTACGTTTAGGAAGGCACAGTCACCTCTCACACCCACCTGTAGGCATTACGTTTAGGAAGGCACAGTCACCTCTCACACCCACCTGTAGGCATTACGTTTAGGAAGGCACAGTCACCTCTCACACCCACCTGTAGGCATTACGTTTAGAGAGGCACAGTCACCTCTCACACCCACCTGTAGGCATTACGTTTAGGAAGGCACAGTCACCTCTCACACCCACCTGTAGGCATTACGTTGCTCGTGCCTTATTGCTTAAACAGATACCTAGCTTGTTAACTAAGTTGACTAGCCAAAATTTACTTGTTTTGACCATGTTATCCTTGGAGGCTTTAAGTGTTCTTACTGGGAAACATCCACAGCATTGTTGTCACCATAGCTTACTACACAACTTCTGAGCACCAACACCACTGACCTAGGCAAGTCAGTTAAGAACAAATTCTTATTTACAATGACAGCCTAGGAACAGTGGGACATTGTTCAGGGGCAGATTGCTTTACCTTGTCAGGTCGGGGATTCGATCCTTCAACCTTCCGGTTACGGGCCCAACACTAACCACTCAGCTATCTTCTGATACCTATAGCCATGTCAGCTAATGACTACTGTCTGAACACACAAATCCAAATCAGGTCACTTGTCTCTCTTTGGACAGTTAGTATTACAAAACGGATTTGAAGAACAATTTGGGCATTAAGGCCTTGATTGTGAACAAGTCTTTATTCTGTCCAGATCATGACAGATAGTTCATTAGCACAGGTGGTCCCGGTCTTCTAACATGGAGATATGGCCATGTGGGAACACTCACGTTAACCCCAACACTATAAAAAGAGGAGTGTATCAATGTAACATTATTACATTGATGTTTCCAGAAGCGATACATGACCGTTCAGACCGAGCGTCGCTCTAACGACTTGTAACGGAGCTGACAGTTACGGTCCAGGCATCGCACCAAACACACAACGTCAAAAAGACATCAGCTGATGAGAGGAGCCTGAAACACGGTGATAACGGACGGACTGAAGCACCAGTGTTAAGGCTTCACTGTACCGGGACAAAGTAGGTGTTAGCCCGCTGTGACAAAATGTAACAAGCCCGTGGTTTGTCTTCGCTTCCCAACGCAACGTTAATGTGAAATACTGTTCTATTTGTAATTCCTATTTCTCAATTATATTGTAATCTTGTTAAATGACAGGCTCCCTTAAATACTGAACTAAAAGCCAGACACAGCTAAGCTACTTCACATGGACATTATTTCTATTCAAAATCAAGTTTATTCTTACCCAGCCCGTAAATCGTAGCAAAGTTTCATTAACACGGAGGATTGACTGTATCCAGTAGAGTAGACCTGCTCAGATCCGCCAAGCTGCCCGCTGAGCCTCAGCCCGCCATCGCAACCAAAGCAACGGTTCACCTCCCGCTGCAGCCTTGATCAGTTCTGTAGAAATAGCACTTCCCCCTAGACAGAATAGCATAGCTTCAGAGCCGTTTACATCTCTCTCTTGTTGATTTCATAGCTCTGACACAAGCCAGACCAGGGGATTTCGTCAATGTCAGCCGACTTTGTTTCTTAAAGGGGCCGCTTATGGCGTGTCAAAGTTATCAACAAGCCCTCTCTGTACTCGTCTGCTTTCAACAAGGCCATCAGCATCCTCTGTTGGATGACAATGTTACCAACAGTATTGCATGTGCACAATTGACGTAAATAAATAATACATCATAAATGAATGAATAAATAAACCTACATTGAATTAATTGACATTTGCACATATATAAACATTATTTATATATAGACAGCAATGAAACAATGTTTTAATGAAATAACCCAAAAGTTACCAAGTGTTGTTAAAATGCAAACCTTTGCATGTTTCCACTCAGATGAGCAAGGCAGAAATCTAAACTTTCACCATATACAGGGCTCCCGAGTGGCACAGTGGTCTAAGGCACTGTATCTTAGTGCAAGAGGCATCACTACAGTCCCTGGTTCAAATCCAGGCTGTATCACATCCGGCTGTGGTTTGGCTGGGGTTTGGCTGTCATTGTAAATAAGAATTTGTTCTTAACTGACTTGTATAGTTAAATAAATACAGAACTGTATGTAGACTAGTGTGCAATGTAGACTAGTCAACATACATTGGTATTCTCTATACTCTAAAGCAGCTGATGGCCCTTTGTTCTATTGTACAGGCTGATACTGCTGTTGTTACATCCTGGTCAGTTATTGACCCTTCCACTACATCTCACTGGATTGGCTGTCTGAATAAAGTGAACTGTGATACCTAATGATGAGATTAACCACTGAGATGGAATCATATAACCCTGTGTCTGTCTGTTGTGAGACTGTTGATACACTACATTACCAAAAGTATGTGGACACCTGCTTGGAGTTGGAGTTGGAGTTGGAGTATGGAGTTGGTCCCCCTTTAACAGCCTCCACTCTTCTGGTTTTCACTAGATGTTAGAACATTGCTGTAGGGTGCTGCAAGGCACTTAACCCTAAAGTTGGAAGCACTGAATTGTCTAGAATGTCATTGTATGCTGAAGCATTAAGATTTCCCTTCACTGGAACTAAGGGGCCAGACTATTATTCCTCCACCAAACTTTACAGTTGGCACCATGCACTGGGGCAGGTAGTGTTCTCCTGGCATCTGCCAAACACAGATTTGTCTGTTGGACTGCCAGATGGTGAAGAATGATTCATCACTCCAGAGAACGCGTTTCCACTGCTCCAGACTCCAGCCGATGCTTGGCATTGTGCATGGTGATCTTAGGCTTGTGTGCGGCTGCTCGGCCATGGACACCATTTCATGAAGCTCCAGACTAACAGTTCTTGTGCTGACTCTGCGTTGGTGTGCTGTGAGCTTATGTGGCCTACCCCTAGACATTTCTACTTACAGTACCAGCACTTACAGTTGACAAGGGCAGCTCTCGCAGGGGAGAAATGTAACAAACTGACTTGTTGGAAAGGTGGCATCCTATGACGGTGCCACGTTGAAAGTCAATGACCTCTTCAGTAAGGCCATTCTACTGCCAATGTTTGTCTATGGAGATTGCATGGCGGTGTGCTTGATTTTATACACCTGTCAGCAACCTTCACCCAAATCCAGACGGATGATGTTCTGAAAGAGCTGCTAAATCTGGACCCCTACAAATCTGCTGGGCTAGACAATCTGGACCCTCTCTTTATAAAATTATCCACCAAAATTGTTGCAACACCTATTACCAGCCTGTTCAACCTCTCTTTTGTATCGTCTGAGATCCCTAGAGATTGGAAAGCTGCCGCGGTCATCCCTCTCTTCAAAGGGGGAGACACTCTAGACCCAAACTGTTATAGACCCATATCCATCCTGCCCTGCCTTTCTAAAGTCTTCAAAAGCCAAGTTAATAAACAGATAACTGACCACTTCGAATCCCACCGGACCTTCTCTGCTATGCAATCTGGTTTCCGAGCTGGTCATGGGTGCACCTCAGCTACGCTCAAGGTACTTAACGATATCATAACCGCAATCGATAGAAGACAGTACTGTGCAGCCGTCTTCATCGACCGGGCCAAGGCTTTCGACTCTGTCAATCACCGCATTCTTATTGGCAGACTCAACAGCCTTGGTTTCTCAAGTGACTGCCTTGCCTGGTTCTCCAACTACTTCTAATCAAATCGGAGGGCCTGTTGTCCGATCCTCTGGCAGTTTCTATGGGGGTGCCACAGGGTTCAATTCTTGGGCCAACCCTTTTCTCTATATACATCAATGATGTCGCTCTCGCTGCTGGTGACTCTCTGATCCATCTCTACGCAGACGACACCATTCTGTATACATCTGGCCCCTCTTTGGACACTGTGTTAACTAACCTTCAAACAAGCTTCAATGCCATACAACACTCCTTCCGTGGCCTCCAACTGCTCTTAAACGCTAGTAAAACTAAATGCATGCTTTTCTATCGAAAGCTGCCCGCACCCGCCCACCGGACTATCATCACTACTCTGGACGGGTCTGACTTAGAATACGTGGACACCTACAAATACCTAGGCGTCTGGTTAGACTGTAAACTCAACTTCCAGACTCACATTAACCATCTCCAATCCAAAAATCTAGAATCGGCTTCCTATTTCACAACAAAGCCTCCTTCACTCATGCTGCCAAACATGCCCTCGTAAAACTTACCATCCTACCGATCCTTGACTTTGGCGATGTCATTTACAAAATAGCCTCCAACACTCTGCTCAGCAAATTGGATGTAATCTATCACAGTGCCATCCGTTTTGTTACCAAAGCCCCATATACTACCCACCACTGCGACCTGTATTCTCTCGTTGGCTGGCCCTCATTATATATTAGTCGCCAAACCCACTGGCTCCAGGTCATCTATAAGTCTTTATTAGGTAAATCCCCGCCCTATCTCAGCTCGCTGGTCATAGCAACACCTACCCGTAGCATGCGCTCCAGCAGGTATATTTCACTGGCCACCCCCAAAGCCAACACCTCCTTTGGCCGCCATTCCTTCCAGTTCTCTGCTGCCAATGACTGGAACGAATTGCAAACATCATTGAAGCTAGAGGTTCCTATCTCCCTCACTAACTTTAAGCATCAGCTGTCAAAGCTGCTTATCGATCGCTGCACCTGTATACAGCCCTTCTGTAAATAGCCCACACTACTACCTCATCCCCATATTTATTTTATTGTTTTCGCACTCCAGTATCTATTTGCACATCATAATTTGCACATCCATCATTCCAGTGATTATGCTAATCTGTAATTTATTTCACCACTATGGCCTATTTATTGTCTTCCTAACCTTACTACATTTTGCACTACATTTACACTCTGTATATAGATTTTCTATTGTGTTATTGACTGTACGTTTGTTTACTGTGTAACTCTGTGTTGTTTTTTGTCTCACTGCTTTGCTTTGTCTTGGCCAGGTCACAGTTGTAAATGAGAACTTGTTCTCAACTGGCCTTTCTGGTTAAATAAAGGTGAAATAAAACCTACCTGGTTAAATAAAGGTGAAATAAAAAAACTGAAATAGCCAAATCTACTACCTTCAGTAGGCCTACAGCCCCTTCAGTAGGCCTACAGCCCCTTCAGTAGGTCTACAGCCCCTTCAGTAGGCCTACAGCCCCTTCAGTAGGTCTACAGCCCCTTCAGTAGGCCTACAGCCCCTTCAGTAGGCCTACAGCCCCTTCAGTAGGCCTACAGCCCCTTCAGTAGGTCTACAGCCCCTTCAGTAGGCCTACAGCCCCTTCAGTAGGTCTACAGCCCCTTCAGTAGGCCTACAGCCCCTTCAGTAGGCCTACAGCCCCTTCAGTAGGTCTACAGCCCCTTCAGTAGGTCTACAGCCCCTTCAGTAGGCCTACAGCCCCTTCAGTAGGCCTACAGCCCCTTCAGTAGGCCTACAGCCCCTTCAGTAGGCCTACAGCCCCTTCAGTAGGCCTACAGACTTACACTGAGGCACATTCAGCAGGATGCAATGTAATATGCTATGTAGAACCAACATGCCTCTCTGACATGTATACTGAACAAAAATATACTGTAAACGCGACATGCAAGAATGTCAACTATTTTACTGAGTTACAGTTCATATAAGGAAATCAGTCAATTTCAATAATTTTATTAGGCCCTAATCTATGGATTTGATTCACATGACTGGGCAGGGGCACAGCCATGGTTGGGTCTAGGAGGGCATAGGCCCACCCACTGGAGAAGCAGGGCCATCCAATCAGAATACATTTTCCCCCACAAAAGGGCTTTATTACAGACAGAAATACTCTTGTTTCATCAGCTGTCCGGGTGGCTGGTCTCAGATGATCCCCCATGTGAAGAATCCAGATATGGAGGTCCTGGGCTGGCGTGGTTACACGTGGTCTGTGGTTGTGAGGCCAGTTGAACGTACTGCCAAATTCTCTGAAATGCTGTTGGAAGTGGCTTATGGTAGAGAAATTAACATACAATTCTCTGGTGGACATTCCTGCAGTCAGCATGCAAATTGCATGCTCCCTTAAAACTGTATCTGTAAGATTGTGTTGTGGTACAAAACTGCACATTTTAGAGTGACCTTTTATTGTCCCCAGCACAAGGTGCACCTGTGTAATGATCATGCTGTTTAATCAGCTTCTTGATATGCCACACCTGTCAGGTGGATGGATTATCTTGCTTAATAATAAACACTCAGTAACAGGGATGTACGTTTTTTGTGCGTATGGAACATTTCTGGGATCTTTTATTTCAGCTCATGAATCATGGGGCCAACACTTTACATGTTGCGTTTATATTTTTGTTCAGTATGGAATAAGGAATCACATCAGCCCTATTCATGGCATATCTATCTGCAACGTTCAACAACGTTTGTCTAATGATTTAGTCAGCCAAGTAGAACAAGAAATGTGTTGGCCCCGTCCAAACTCAGCCTCATGTCACGTGTTTGTCCTGTAAACCTCCATCTGAGACTGGAGAGCTAGGTGGAGCTGCTGTAATATTAATGATATGGCTTACATCCATCCCATCCGTTCAGACCAACAAAGTGTCTGGTCTCCCTCTCTCTCTTCCTACCCACTCTCTCTCTCTCTCTCTCTCTCCACTCTCTCTCCACTCTCTCGATCTACTCCCGATCCCTCTATTTTAATGTCCTCCACTAGGTGATGCTCACTTAACAAACATGAAACCCCACTAAAATCTCACTGAACTGTTTGTCATTGGACTGGAGGAGCAAAGCAAACACTGCTTTGCATTACAAGCATCTTACAGTAAAGTAATCAGATAAAATGTAATCCTCTAACAACACTATCTTATAATGTTAAGTAATACAGCAAGATGAAGAGGAACATTCAGATCAGGACTTAAAGACTTCCTGTGCATATGTGTTGTGTTACGTAAGACCACTGAGACCAGGTTTTAGGTAATCCAGTGACCGTCTTACGATATTGTAATACATTTTATCTGACACAATATCGTAGTATTATGTCAACATAAAATCCTGATCCCAAATGTCCCATTGGACGAGTTACAGTAGCAGGAGGTATGTTTAGTGGAAACTACAGTAAGTACTCCCTACTCTATTTCTGGGCTAAACACAACTCTCTCTCTCTCTCTCTCTCTCTCTCTCTCTCTCTCTCTCTCTCTCTCTCTCTCTCTCTCTCTCTCTCTCTCTCTCTCTCTCTCTCTCTCTCTCTCTCTCTCTCTCTCTCTCTCTCTCTCTCTCTCTCTCTCTCTCTCTCTCCTGCTTTAATGATGTAAACACACAGGCCAAGGTAATGATGAAAACACACAGGCCAAGGTAATGATGTAAACACACAGGCCAAGGTAATGATGTAAACACACAGGCCAAGGTAATGATGTAAACACACAGGCCAAGGTAATGATGTAAACACACAGGCCAAGGTAATGATGTAAACACACAGGCCAAGGTAATGATGTAAACACACAGGTGAAATGAGATTAGACATTTTGTAAGAGATAGAAAGGAGATAAAATATGACAAAGATTTAAATTCATTGTGTGTTTGGTGTTTGGTGTTTGGTGTAGGCTTACCTTGGCCTGATGTTTGGTGTAGGCTTACCTTGGCCTGATGTTTGGTGTAGGCTTACCTTGGCCTGATGTTTGGTGTAGGCTTACCTTGGCCTGATGTTTGGTGTAGGCTTACCTTGGCCTGGTGTTTGGTGTAGGCTTACCTTGGCCTGATGTTTGGTGTAGGCTTACCTTGGCATCATCAGGCCAAGGTAAGCCTACACCAAACATCAGGCCAAGGTAAGCCGCTCTGGTCTGGTGGAAGTGTCGCCTGCATGTCGGCTCTCCACAGCCAACTGGCCGGTACTCTGCAGGGATCACATCCCCGAAGGAGTCTCCTCCTTCCCTGGACAATGGAGTTAGTAGGATGCGCCTGGATGACTTGGTTATTATGTCACTCACCGTGGAAGTCGAAAACAGCTAACTCTGGCAACGGGGGGCCTCCTTGGTGAAGGTAAGCCTGGACCGGACACAGGCTGGTCTAGCAGGCCTAATTTCCCAACATCAGTGCCCAACCTCACTAATGCTCTTGTGGCTGAATGGAAGTTAGTCCCCGCAGCCATGTTCCAATGTCTAGTGGAAAGCCTTCCCAGAAGTGGTGTCTACCTCCGGGGGCCTCATTCGGTCTTCAACGAGGTCGAACCAGCTTCCCTCTGAAGCTAAGACAGCAGAGTCCCTGCCTATCTTCTAAAAACACCTGAAACTCTACCTCTTCAAAGAGTATTTTAAATAATACCTCTGCTCACCTTTTATTTACAGTGCGTGTGTGTGTGTGTCTGTGTGTAGTCTAAACTACACACACACCAGAGAAAATCCCAAGAGTGAGCCCTTAGTCCAGATTCAAGACAATTAGAGCATACCAAGAGGTATTGAATCAGGGCCCTTACCCCTACCCATCAGCCCTGGTATCTACTCTGGCAGGACAGGTGAGATTAATGTATCAGCAATATAATGTACCTGTTGTGATACTATTTTACAACCAATAGGTGGCGGTGTAGAATCATTGTCATGGACTTTTTTGAGAGAACGAGGACAGTTTGCTGAAGTCTGTGTTTCTGCTTCATGGCACAGTCTTCCAGTGGAGCCAACATGGGCCCGCCCACAGGAAGTTGAATTATTACAGCGATAGTGTCAGTCTTCTGAGTCGTTCAGGGCTACAGTAGTAGACGCAAACCTGCCGAGGAAGAGGATGGAGTTGGTCTTGTTGTGTCGGTCCTTCTTTTTAGGATCACGTCAGTTTAAATCCAGTTGGTAGTCCAGCGATGTATTTACGTTTACTGAAGTACACACACTAAAGAGTACAAAACTAGTATTGACCAAAATGTATACAAACTTCAAGAAGTAGGCCATACAAGTAGTTGTTCTCAGGGTAATCATTATGTCATTGGCCTCCCCCCTTGCTGAGGAACATTTTGGAGCATTGAGGAACATTTTGGAACATTGAGGAACATTTTGGAACATTGAGGAACATTGAGGAACATTTTGGAACATTGAGGAACATTTTGGAACATTGAGGAACATTTTGGAACATTGAGGAACATTTTGGAACATTGAGGAACATTTTGGAACATTGAGGAACATTGAGGAACATTTTGGAACATTGAGGAACATTGAGGAACATTTTGGAACATTGAGGAACATTTTTTCTCAACGATCTACACAAAATACTATCTTTTTTTTTTAATTGGAAAATAAAACACTAATAATGTATATTTTGATTAGATAAGTATTCAACCCCCTGAATCAATACATGTTAGAATCACCTTTGGCAGCGATTACAGCTGTGAGTCTTCTTGGGTAAATCTCTAAGAGCTTTCACACCTGGAATGTACAATATTTATTCTTTTAAAAATTCTTCAAGCTCTGTCAAGTTGCTTGTTGATCATTGCTAGCCAGCCATTTTCAAGTCTTGCCATAGATTTTCAAGCTGATTTATGTCAAAACTGTAACTTGGCTACTCAGGAACATTCAATGTCATCTTGGTAAGCAACTCCAGTGTAGATTTGGCCGTGGGTTTTAGATAACTGTCCTGCTGAAACGTGAATTTAAACCAGGCTTGGGTTTTAGATAACTGTCCTGCTGAAAGGTGAATTTAAACCAGGCTTGGGTTTTAGATAACTGTCCTGCTGAAAGGTGAATTTAAACCAGGCTTGGGTTTTAGATAACTGTCCTGCTGTGGCAGGTTTGCGGTGAATAATAAAGGAAGGTATAATTAAAATAAAGTGTGTATATATGTAGACTGGGGGCCGAAAGTTTGGAATATTCCTCATTCAAGGGTTTTTCTTTAACACATAACACATATGGAATCTTGTAGTAACCAAAAAAATGTTATACTTGGGATTCTTCAAATAGCCACCATTTGCTTTGCACACTCTTGGTATCACACATACAGGATAACTGTACCACACACAGTATACCTGTACCACACACAGTATACCTGTACCACACACAGTATACCTGTACCACACACAGTATACCTGTACCACACACAGTATACCTGTACCACACACAGTATACCTGTACCACACACAGTATACCTGTACCACACACAGTATACCTGTACCACACACAGGATACCTGTATCACACACAGTATACCTGTACCACACACAGTATACCTGTACCACACACAGAATAACTGTACCACACACAGTATACCTGTACCACACACAGTATACCTGTACCACACACAGTATACCTGTAACACACACAGTATACCTGTACCACACACAGTATACCTGTATCACACACAGTATACCTGTAACACACACAGTATACCTGTAACACACACAGTATACCTGTACCACACATAGTATACCTGTAACACACACAGTATACCTGTACCACACACAGTATACCTGTATCACACACAGTATACCTGTACCACACACAGTATACCTGTAACACACACAGTATACCTGTACCACACACAGTATACCTGTATCACACACAGTATACCTGTATATACTGCCCCCAACAAACACACACAGGATACCTGTATCTGTAACATATGCTATCTGGAGGGCCCCCAACAAACACACACAGGATACCTGTATCTGTAACATATGATATCAGGAGGGCCCCCAATAAACACACACAGGATAGATAGGTACTTTATTGATTTCATTGTCAAGCAGCTACAACAACAAAACACAGGGCAGGTGCAAAATGCCACAACGAAAATACACAAAAGACAGATACACGGTACATGATACATAGAGCGGCAGTATGAAAAAGTATAGAAATACAAGATATCTGGAGTGCAAAAAAAAAAAAGACATTGCATAGTATGAGTGGTTGGCTGAATATGTACACTATACATTGGTGGATGTTGGATGGTTAACTATACTATACAGGTCGATGGCAGAGAAATACTTCAGTAGCTAAAAATGCGTATGATATGAGCGAGGGAATAATAGTTTACTTAATAGACAGACTGGGTAAATGAACAGGTAAGTAAAAATTTTGCATGGTTAAATTAGCTGTACAGTTAGGTATACAGTTATATTTACAGATAAGTGAATACTTGCATGGTTCCACAAACTGTACAGGTAAATGACAGGAAGAGATACTTTAATAGCTAAATGTGTGTATGATATCAATTGGGGTAATAATAGTAATTACCTGTATATGTAACATATACTATCTGGAGGCCCCCAATAAACACACACAGGATACCTGTATCTGGAACATATGCTATCTGGAGGGCCCCCAACAAACACACACACGATACCTGTATCTGTAACATATGATATCTGGAGGGCCCCCAACAAACACACACAGGATACCTGTATCTGTAACATATGCTATCTGGAGGGCCCCCAACAAACACACACAGGATACCTGTATCTGTAACATATGCTATCTGGAGGGCCCCCAACAAACACACACAGGATACCTGTATCTGTAACATATGATATCTGGAGGGCCCCCAACAAACACACACAGGATACCTGTATCTGGAACATATACTATCTGGAGGGCCCCCAACAAACACACACAGGATACCTGTATCTGTAACATATGCTATCTGGAGGGCCCCCAACAAACACACACAGGATACCTGTATCTGTAACATATGATATCTGGAGGGCCCCCAACAAACACACACAGGATACCTGTATCTGTAACATATGATATCTGGAGGGCCCCCAACAAACACACACAGGATACCTGTATCTGTAACATATGCTATCTGGAGGGCCCCCAACAAACACACACAGGATACCTGTATCTGTAACATATGCTATCTGGAGGGCCCCCAACAAACACACACAGGATACCTGTATCTGTAACATATGCTATCTGGAGGGCCCCCAACAAACACACACAGGATACCTGTATCTGTAACATATGCTATCTGGAGGGCCCCCAATAAACACACACAGGATACCTGTATCTGTAACATATGCTATCTGGAGGGCCCCCAACAAACACACACAGGATACCTGTATCTGGAACATATGCTATCTGGAGGGCCCCCAACAAACACACACAGGATACCTGTATCTGTAACATATGCTATCTGGAGGGCCCCCAACAAACACACACAGGATACCTGTATCTGTAACATATGATATCTGGAGGGCCCCCAACAAACACACACAGGATACCTGTATCTGTAACATATGATATCTGGAGGGCCCCCAACAAACACACACAGGATACCTGTATCTGTAACATATGCTATCTGGAGGGCCCCCAATAAACACACACAGGATACCTGTATCTGTAACATATGCTATCTGGAGGGCCCCCAACAAACACACACAGGATACCTGTATCTGGAACATATGCTATCTGGAGGGCCCCCAACAAACACACACAGGATACCTGTATCTGTAACATATGCTATCTGGAGGGCCCCCAACAAACACACACATGATACCTGTATCTGTAACATATGATATCTGGAGGGCCCCCAACAAACACACACAGGATACCTGTATCTGTAACATATGATATCTGGAGGGCCCCCAACAAACACACACAGGATACCTGTATCTGTAACATATGCTATCTGGAGGGCCCCCAATAAACACACACAGGATACCTGTATCTGGAACATATGCTATCTGGAGGGCCCCCAACAAACACACACAGGATACCTGTATCTGGAACATATGCTATCTGGAGGGCCCCCAACAAACACACACAGGATACCTGTATCTGGAACATATGCTATGCTTTTTTTTCGTCTCTTTTCTTTACTTTAATTTTTTATTTTGCTACAGTTAAACTATAATAGTTCAGGATTATGGATTTTATCGCAGCTGAACGTCGACAAGAGTCGTCAACTGTTATTGTTTACAACAGAGCCCAGCTCCTGGATTTAGCCCACACAGCGCTGCTGCACCCCAGGGAAAAGATATTCCGGACGAGTTGAAAAGGCGACGCCGTGGATGCAGGGCGGGATTGAAATGTAAGGCAAAGCGGAGGAGGTTCAAGTACAAGCCGGCTGTACCATCTATTATTATGGGCAATGTGAGGTCACTACATAACAAGATGGACGAGTTGGAGGGACTTGTTCGTGGACAAAGGATTTATCGGGAAACGAGCCTAATGCTTTTTACTGAGACTTGGCTGAACGATAACATCCCCATACAGAACGTCACTATCGACGGTTTCCAGACCATCACAGCGGACAGGGATCGCGTCTCTTCCGCTAAGAGTAAGGGTGGTGGGCTGGCTTTATTAGTTAACAACAGATGGTGTCATGTGTCATCCAAACCATATTACTCTTAAGGAAAAGTTTTGTAGCCCAGACATTGAACTGTTAGCCGTTAGCCTGAGACCCTACTGTTATTGTTTACATCCCGCCCTCTGCTGACGCAAACGCAGCATGTGACGTCATCCACTCTGTTATCGCGAGGTTACAGACAGCGCATCCCAGTGCTTTCTTTGCCATTTCGGGGGATTTTAACCATGCATCTCTCTCTTCAACGCTGCCCACGTTCAAACAGTTTGTGAAGTGCCCAACCAGGAATAATAAAACTCTGGACTTGTTATATGCTAATGTGAAGGACGCATACAACTCCACTGCACTCCCTCCCCTCGGTAGATCGGATCACAACCTTGTCCACCTCACCCCACTCTACAGGCCTATGGTCCAACAGCAGCCTGCAACCACCAGGACCATTAGGAGATGGTCCCCGGAGGCGAATGAGGCCCTACAGGACTGCTTTGAAACAACAGACTGGGATGTGCTCTGTGAGGCTCATGGGGAGGACATCGATGGACTCACTGACTGCATAACAGACTATATTAATTTTTGTGTAGACAACACTGTACCCACCAGGAAGGTACGCTGTTTCCCAAACAATAAACCCTAGGTCACCAGCGACCTGAAGGCCCTTCTGAATGAGAAGAAGAGGGCCTTCAAGGAGAGGGACAAGGACAAGGACAAATTGAAATGTGTCCAGAGGGAGCTGAAGTTGCGGATTGCTGAGGGGAAGAGAGTGTATAAGGAGAAGATGGAGGACAAGCTGAGGCAGAGCCAGGTGAGAGAGGTGTGGAAGGGTATGAGAAATATCACTGGCTTCAAAAAGTCAAACAGTGGGCAGACGGAGGGGACCCAGGACAGAGCCAATGAGCTGAACCAATTTTTTAACAGGTTTGATACTGGCCCTGTCCACCTCCCCTCCAGCTCCCCAGACCACACCCCCACTTTGCTCACAACACCTCTGCTGAGACAATCAGTGACCCCACCTCCGCCCCTGCTCCCTCTGGACTGATCCTCAACACCCCCCTTCCCCCCACCTCCCCACCTGGGCTGGCTTTCACCACCAACCAAGTGAAGAGAGAGCTGGAGAGACTACATCAGGGGAAAGCGGCGGGCCCTGATGGCATCAGCCCAAGGGTGCTTAGGGTCTGTGCTGACCAACTGTGTGGAATACTCCAGCGTCTTTTCAACCTTGGCCTGAGCCTAGAAAGGGTCCCTGTGCTGTGGAAAACATCCTGCCTCGTCCCAGTGCCCAAGAAGGCACACCCCACTGTCCTGAATGACTTCAGACCTGTAGCGCTAACATCCCACATCATGAAGACCCTGGAAAGGTTAGCCCTCGCTCACCTCAGACCCCTGGTATGTACATCACTGGACCCCCTGCAGTTTGCATACCAGCGCAACATCGGGGTGGATGATGCAATCATCTACCTTCTGCAGAGGGCCTACTCTCACCTGGACAACGCAGGTTGCACTGTGAGGGTTATGTTTTTTGACTTCTCCAGTGCCTTCAATACCATTCAGCCCCTGCTACTGGGTGAGAAGATGAGAAGGATGAAAGTGGAAGCACCCTTAGTCTCCTGGGTCACGGACTACCTGACCGGTAGGCCACAATTTGTGCGACTACAGAGCTGTGTGTCAGAACGGGCAGTTAGCAACACAGGGGCCCCCCAGGGAACGGTCCTGTCCCCCTTCCTGTTCACCCTCTACACCTCAGACTTCAGATATAACTCTGAAACATGCCACCTACAGAAGTTCTCGGATGACTCTGCTATTGTAGGGTGCATCAGGGGTGGGCAGGAGGAGTAGTACAGGAGCACAATCAGTAACTTTGTGTTGTGGTGTGAGCAGAACCACCTTCAGCTCAACATCAGCAAAACAAAGGAGATGGTGGTGGACTTCAGGAGAACCAAGGCACAACTGACTGCAGTCCCTATACAGGGGATGGATGTGGAAATGGTTGGGTCATACAAGTTCCTGGGAGTCCATATGGACAACAGGCTGGAATGGGCCGGTAACACCCGGGCCCTGTACAAAAAGGGCCAGAGCCGACTCTACTTTCTGAGGAGGCTCAGGTCCTTCAACGTGTGCAGTAAACCACTGCATACCTTCTACCAGTCTGTGGTTTTTTGCAGTGGTGTGCTGGGGAGCAAACATCAAAGCCGGTGATGCTTCTCGGGTAAATAAGCTGATCAGGAAGGCTAGCTCTGTCCTGGGGATGAGCCTTGACACTCTAGAGGAGGTGGCGGAGAGATGGATCCTGGCCAAACTGCTGGCCATCATGGACAACGTCACCCACCCTCTGTACGCTATGGTTATGACGCAGAGGAGCACTTTCAATCACAGACTGATCCCAACACGGTGTGCCAGAGAGCGCTACAGGAGGTCCTTCCTGCCGGCGGCTATTAGACTATTTAATGCCTCACCGGGGTGCCGTGCCGTCGGCAACATAGATCTGGAACTGTTGGGGTGCTAGGACCTAGTTTAACAATTACGCATCCATCCGTGAGTAACTCTGGTCCGTCAGCACTCATTCACTCAGGACCTATTTATTCATGCAGGTCTGTATATACATACTCATGTACAGTTGTTATATCATATCACGTGCAATATTGCTAGTAATTCTTGGACCTAACTTACGTAGGCATTCACTCAGGAATGCATATTAGTATCCTGTCAGTTGCACCTTTTCTCATTGCTTTTAGTATATTGAATGTGCAATACGTGCAGTTGTCTGGAATTAAACCCTGCGCACTAAGGACTGTATTTTAAGGGAATTACTATTATTACCCCAAATGATATCATACACACATTTAGCTATTAAAGTATCTCTTCCTGTCATTTACCTGTACAGTTTGTGTAACCATGCAAGTATTCACTTATCTGTAAATATAACTGTATACCTAACTGTACAGCTAATTTAACCATGCAAAATGTTCACTTACCTGTTCATTTACCCAGTCTGTCTATTAAGTAAACTATTATTCCCTCGCTCATATCATACGCATTTTTAGCTACTGAAGTATTTCTCTGCCATCGACCTGTATAGAATAGTTAACCATCCAACATCCACCAATGTATAGTGTCTTTTTTATAGCTTTTATTTTTTTTGCACTCCAGATATCTTGTATTTCTATACTTTTTCATACTGCCGCTCTATGTATCATGTACCGTGTATCTGTCTTTTGTGTACTTTCGTTGTGGCATTTTGCACCTGCCCTGTGTTTTGTTGTAGCTGCTTGACGAAGAAATTTCCCCCCCGGGGGATCAATAAAGTATCTATCTATCTATCTATCTATCTATCTATCTATCTATCTATCTATCTATCTATCTATCTATCTATCTATCTATCTGGAGGGCCCCCAACAAACACACACAGGATACCTGTATCTGTAACATATGCTATCTGGAGGGATGGGACATTAAAAGGGTGTCCTAACTCTCTATGGTCACTAAAAACCCCATGGTAGTTACAGTAGAGGTGTTAACCCTGGTGTCCTGGATACATTCCCAATCTGACCCTCATGCCATCATGTCCACCTAATATTCCCCAGCATCCTAATTAATCTCCTCTCCCCTGTAACTATTCCCCAGGTCATTGCTGTAATTGAGAATGTGTTCTCGGTCAGTTAATCCCATCTCATGACAAAACTGATCCAAGATCAGATGTCCTATTCTAAGATGCTTTGTGAATACGGGTCAGGTCTCACAGTCAGGAAACATTCCTGCTCCTTCTCAGTACTCATTGCTTAAACCCTTTTCCATAAACTTATGTAGCCATTTGTCAAAGAATGACTAAGAAAGTGTGATAAAATACCTCAACTCTTTATCAGGATGTCAAGAAAAACTCAACGCACTTCAAAACTTTCTATTACACACTCAGTTTGCCCCTGTCAAGTGGATAATAACATCTGTTTGTGATGGTCTCTGAGGGTGTATGCCTGCTACAGTGAGCTGAGCATGTTCTGTAGGGTGTGTGTGAGTGATATCTGGGGTTAACTGCTTCTGTTTCATGTGCGACTCTTCTGGTATGTGAAAGTACGGTACCCCAGAACCACACTTGAAGGGTGACACACACACAGCAGGACCGGTAGGCACCATTGTTTCATAAAGGATTAGCCCTGGACCTCAGTCACTGCCTGGACTTTGGGCCCCACAGCAGGCAGCCAGACACACCCAGCTGTGCCACAGGACAGGACAGTATCAAGGAGACATCCCTGGACAGAGTAAGGATATGCAGGGAGAGTCATTTAACACATAGCTACACTACCTTTTAAGGAAAAATACCATTCAAAGTAAATCTATTTTCTTTCCTCCATAACCTCATTCACCGTTTTATCTCCATAATGTCTGAGGTCAGAATTCAGACAAGGCATTACAAAATTCATTTTACAGTTACAGTCATAGCTTTTTTTTCCAGTGTCTTGAAACCATAAAAATAAATATACATATGTTACAAAACAACTCCAGTGTCTTTGATCATACAAAGAATGACATTTTGTACAGTGCCGATCACATGACAGGAAGTGTTATAAAGGCATTGATTGTGAAGTCGTTAGTTTGACATTACGCTATACGTACTGCAGTGGTCCTACTTTGGTAAAGCAGAATAATGGGTGTGTACTGCTGACCTGTGTTCAGTGGAGTGCCAGACGGCATGGTTCACAGTGGCAAGGCACAGGTCTGAGCCACAGACAGGTCCTATAACAGCGTGGGATTTCTCCACAATCAGAAAGGATTTCTACAATTGTTGTTTTAATAAAAGCATTTTCTTTTCAATTTACAAATATGTATTTTTGTCTCTCATCCATGGTGACACAGTTCAAATACAAAATATAGAATCTTTTGAAATATCTCCATATTAGTTCCAGTCTAGAAGCATTGGGTGGAAGGCTGTGCTCCTCTTTCTGTGAGTGGCTTGGAGGAACAGGGCACTTGGTAAGTCTCTGAGATCCTCCTGAACTTCCTGTGGGCCTCCATAGGATTTGTAGTCTTAGAAGTCTTTCCCTGGACTACAACTCTGACTGTACCGGCACACAGTGGTCATACACCCATACATCTGTATCTGTATCAGTCCTGAGGGGCCCCCCAGGGAACGGTCCTGTCCCCCTTCCTGTTCACCCTCTACACCTCAGACTTCAGATATAACTCTGAAACATGCCACCTACAGAAGTTCTCGGATGACTCTGCTATTGTAGGGTGCATCAGGGGTGGGCAGGAGGAGTAGTACAGGAGCACAATCAGTAACTTTGTGTTGTGGTGTGAGCAGAACCACCTTCAGCTCAACATCAGCAAAACAAAGGAGATGGTGGTGGACTTCAGGAGAACCAAGGCACAACTGACTGCAGTCCCTATACAGGGGATGGATGTGGAAATGGTTGGGTCATACAAGTTCCTGGGAGTCCATATGGACAACAGGCTGGAATGGGCCGGTAACACCCGGGCCCTGTACAAAAAGGGCCAGAGCCGACTCTACTTTCTGAGGAGGCTCAGGTCCTTCAACGTGTGCAGTAAACCACTGCATACCTTCTACCAGTCTGTGGTTTTTTGCAGTGGTGTGCTGGGGAGCAAACATCAAAGCCGGTGATGCTTCTCGGGTAAATAAGCTGATCAGGAAGGCTAGCTCTGTCCTGGGGATGAGCCTTGACACTCTAGAGGAGGTGGCGGAGAGAAGGATCCTGGCCAAACTGCTGGCCATCATGGACAACGTCACCCACCCTCTGTACGCTATGGTTATGACGCAGAGGAGCACTTTCAATCACAGACTGATCCCAACACGGTGTGCCAGAGAGCGCTACAGGAGGTCCTTCCTGCCGGCGGCTATTAGACTATTTAATGCCTCACCGGGGTGCCGTGCCGTCGGCAACATAGATCTGGAACTGTTGGGGTGCTAGGACCTAGTTTAACAATTACGCATCCATCCGTGAGTAACTCTGGTCCGTCAGCACTCATTCACTCAGGACCTATTTATTCATGCAGGTCTGTATATACATACTCATGTACAGTTGTTATATCATATCACGTGCAATATTGCTAGTAATTCTTGGACCTAACTTACGTAGGCATTCACTCAGGAATGCATATTAGTATCCTGTCAGTTGCACCTTTTCTCATTGCTTTTAGTATATTGAATGTGCAATACGTGCAGTTGTCTGGAATTAAACCCTGCGCACTAAGGACTGTATTTTAAGGGAATTACTATTATTACCCCAAATGATATCATACACACATTTAGCTATTAAAGTATCTCTTCCTGTCATTTACCTGTACAGTTTGTGTAACCATGCAAGTATTCACTTTATAGGTGCAACTGACATTTTGTACAGTGCCGATCACATGACAGGAAGTGTTATAAAGGCATTGATTGTGAAGTCGTTAGTTTGACATTACGCTATACGTACTGCAGTGGTCCTACTTTGGTAAAGCAGAATAATGGGTGTGTACTGCTGACCTGTGTTCAGTGCCAGACGGCATGGTTCACAGTGGCAAGGCACAGGTCTGAGCCACAGACAGGTCCTATAACAGCGTGGGATTTCTCCACAATCAGAAAGGATTTCTACAATTGTTGTTTTAATAAAAGCATTTTCTTTTCAATTTACAAATATGTATTTTTGTCTCTCATCCATGGTGACACAGTTCAAATACAAAATATAGAATCTTTTGAAATATCTCCATATTAGTTCCAGTCTAGAAGCATTGGGTGGAAGGCTGTGCTCCTCTTTCTGTGAGTGGCTTGGAGGAACAGGGCACTTGGTAAGTCTCTGAGATCCTCCTGAACTTCCTGTGGGCCTCCATAGGATTTGTAGTCTTAGAAGTCTTTCCCTGGACTACAACTCTGACTGTACCGGCACACAGTGGTCATACACCCATACATCTGTATCTGTATCAGTCCTGAGGCTCTTAAGAGTCTCTGATGGACCAATGTGAGTCACTCATTGACCTCCTGTCCTAGTGGTTTGGCACAGGAGGTTCCGTTAGTCCAGAAGATAGAACCCCTCCTTCACTTGGTTCAGTCTGACACATACATTCCCTTTTCTTGTCTCTAGTTTAGTCTGGCAGGCGTGGCTCTGTAATAATACTGTTCTCCTTAGGAGCTGAAGAGGGTGAGAGGTGAGGGCCATGATACCTTCTCTCTTTCTTTATACCAATCCTTTTCTCCTCTCTTCTCTTGTTTTCTCCTCTTCTCTCTTGTTTTCTCCTCTCCTCTCTTGTTTTCTCCTCTCCTCTCTTCTCTCCTCCAGTGAGAGGTCATCTTCTCTCCTCTCCTCCATCTTTTCTCCTCTCATAAGGGCAGAGGGACTCTGGTTTTCCTGCTGGGTCAGATTGAAGTTTCATTACTGCCGCTGTTCCGGGAGAGAGAAAGGGATGGAGGGAAGGATAGCGGGAGGGGAGACATGCTGGGTTAGATGTGTGCAGGTAGGGACGCAGGCTAACACCACTAGACAGTGTACAACCACGTGCAGCATTCATATGCGAGATAGGAACTTTTCATTCATACAGGACACATAGGCATGTGCAACAGCAAAATATGTCCTATGTGACAACTTCACCTAATACATGCAGGTCAGCATCAACAGACTCCATGGTCAACAGACGCATGCCATTAAAGTGTCTATAATGAAATACCATTCAGACGCAATCTGACAAACAAAAATCATACATCACTTCAGGCTGAGTCTGCTCTACTGAAAAACACCACACACTATGACATCATCATCACGCGACTACCCACTCTGAGTCTGATTCGTTGGCTCCGTTGGTCGTCAACTCCTTCATGCTCATAGCCACGCCCCCATTCTGTGGTAATTGTGGACGTGGGGCAATCAGCGGCTTGTTGCCCACAGATACGGGGCGCACTCCGTCGTTGGAGGCCAAGGAGGGGGTCTTGGATGGAGGGAAGATGGGGGGAGGGATGGAGGAGGAGATGGTGGGAGGGTTGTAGTCACTCAGCTTCTCTCTCAGTCGGTTCTTCATGTTCTTATCGGTCAAGGGAGGAAGGTACGTGATCTTGTTCTTCAGGATGCCTGAGACGGGAAGAAAACAGAATGTTTATAACGAAACTTTTACAAATGGATAAAGACCCAGTGACAGGGCCAATATATCAGATGGGCCAATATATCAGATGGGCCAATATATCAGATGGGCCAATATATCAGATGGGCCAATATATCAGATGGGCCAATATATCAGATGGGCCAATATATCAGATGGGCCAATATATCAGATGGGCCAATATATCAGATGGGCCAATATATCAGATGGGCCAATATATCAGATGGGCCAATATATCAGATGGGCCAATATATCAGATGGGCCAATATATCAGATGGGCCAATATATCAGATGGGCCAATATATCAGATGGGCCAATATATCAGATGGGCCAATATATCAGATGGGCCAATATATCAGATGCTGATGAATGATTGAATGAACAAACAAACAAGTGAATTGACAAACCAACACACAAACAAACACACACACACACACACACACACACACACACACACACACACACAAACACAAACACACACACACACACACACACACACACACACACACACAAACACACACACACACACACACACACACACACACACACACAAACAAACACACACACAAACAAACACACACACAAACAAACACACACACACGCAAACACACACACACACACACACAAACAAACACACACACAAACAAACACACACACACACACACACACACACACAAACACACACACACACACACACACACACACACACACACACACACACAAACAAACACACACACAAACAAACACACACACAAACAAACACACACACACAAACAAACACACACACGCAAACAAACACACAAACACACACACACACACACACACACACACACCAACCAACAAACAATAAACAAATAAAAGAAGGAATGTCTACATCTCCCACCCTTCTTGGGCTCAGGCTGGTGGGTGCTGTTGGGTAGACTGGGAGGTCCATTGGAGGGTCCATTGGAGGGTAGACTGGGAGGCCCATTGGAGGGTAGACTGGGAGGCCCATTGGAGGGTCCATTGGAGGGTAGACAAGGAGGCCCATTGGAGGGTCCATTGGAGGGTAGACTGGGAGGCCCATTGGAGGGTCCATTGGAGGGTAGACTGGGAGGCCCATTGGAGGGTCCATTGGAGGGTAGACTGGGAGGCCCATTGGAGGGTCCATTGGAGGGTAGACTGGGAGGCCCATTGGAGGGTCCATTGGAGGGTAGAGTGGGAGGTCCATTCTCCCTAGTGGGGGTCTCCCTGTCCTGGGGTGTCTCTCCTCTCCTTTTCTCCTGGTGCAGCTCCACGTTCACCTTGGTCTCCACCCTTAGCCGTTCTACACCCCCAGGATCCTCGCTGTCACTGGCTGTCGTCGCCTCCTTGGGCCAGTAAGGAATCACGTGATTGGACACTGCTTCCACTAGGGTCAGAGAAAGAAGAAATATGAGCCAATCAGTACTTTGGTTGTAGGTAGTACTATCATACCAAAGTACAATAATAAATATGTTGATAACACTTTACTTACTGTGAAGTCTGCAGGTATAATCCACTATAATCCAGTTATAATGTATTCTATAATGTATGTCATTTTATCTGTGAGTCATTGAGAATGAATGAAAAGCTAAATGAGAGAAACGTCTGAGCAGCGAGACCATGGATGTTTTGGGTAACTGACAGGTACACCTTGGGGTGAGGGGTGTTTTGGGTAACTGACAGGTACACCTTGGGGTGAGGGGTGTTTTGGGTAACTGACAGGTACACCTTGGGGTGAGGGGTGTTTTGGGTAACTGACAGGTACACCTTGGGGTGAGGGGTGTTTTGGGTAACTGACAGGTACACCTTGGGGTGAGGGGTGTTTTGGATTAGAAATGGATGGCTACCGTTGGGTGCACCGCTGGGCCCTTTAGGTGTGCTGTGTAGAGGCTGTCTCTCATTGTTCCACTTGGGCTTGATGTCCATGTCATCATCTTCGCTGTCAGAAGAGTGAGACGAGGCATAGGACGAGCTGTGGTCATCTACAGACAACTCACTGTCCGAGTCCGAGTCTGAGAAAGAGAGAGAGTGAGACCAAAAGACAAAAAGAGAGAAAGAGCAACTCATGAATACATTCTACAGACATGTAGCTCACTGCTGTGAAGAGGTTGAATCAGATCATGGTATGGCTTACCGTCTCCTCCTTTAGTACCGTTCCTGTGGAACAGAGATCCGTCCAGGTCAGTGTGTCCTGCTTTAGCTGTCCCCGAAGACACACTGGGCTTCTGACCAGATTCTCCCCTACATCAGAGAGCAGGCCACACACAGGTTAGTTACACGGCTAGGTGTAATCACAATGGAGCCTTTGAGCTGCAGAACAACTGATGACAAACTTCATTTAAAAAAAGAATGTTTTTACTTTTCACCCCTTTTTCAATTGTTAGTTACAGTCTTGTCCCATCGCTGCAACTCCTGTACGGACTCGGGAGAGGCGAAGGTCGAGAGCCATACGTCCTCTGAAACACGACCCTGCCAAGCCGCACTGCTTCTTGACACACTGCTCGCTTAACCCGGAATAACCAGACGCACCGATGTGTCGGAGGAAACACCGTACATCTGGCGACCGAAGTCAGTGTGCATGCTAACCCGGAATAACCAGACGCACCGATGTGTCGGAGGAAACACCGTACATCTGGCGACCGAAGTCAGTGTGCATGCTAACCCGGAATAACCAGACGCACCGATGTGTCGGAGGAAACACCGTACATCTGGCGACCGAAGTCAGTGTGCATGCTAACCCGGAATAACCAGACTCCCCTAACCCGGACAACGCTGGGCCAAATGTGCGGTGCCTCATGGGTCTCCTGGACCTGGGTATGTAGTGACGCCTTAGATCACTGCGCCATCGGGAGGCTATGATGACCAACTTCACCTGGAGAAAGTGGAACTTCTGTCTCTTTTCCCTGAACATAAAGAGTAAAACCTTTTCCAAACTCGTATAGACTGAGACATTAGCCAGAGGGCCTGCAGCTGTACTGTACTGTACTGTAGCAACCTGTCTGATACCTTCTGATCTAAGAGCTATGCTTTCTGGGACAGGAGCCTAGCCAATAGCCAGAGGCCAGCTGTGTATGAAATATTCTACCAGGTAACGCTACTGTATATACCTCCCCCTCCAGCCAGACACTCCCCACCCGCTGGGCTAAGCCCTAGTTAACCTGTGTATGTGTGTGTGTGTGTGTGTGTGTGTGTGTGTGTGTGTGTGTGTGTGTGTGTGTGTGTGTGTGTGTGTGTGTGTGTGTGTGTATGTGTGTATGTGTGTGCGTGTATGTAAGTATGTATGTGTGTATGTTTACTGCTGTATTTACCGCTGTGTTTACTGCTGTGTTTACTGCTGTGTTTACCGCTGTGTTTACCGCTGTGTTTACTGCTGTATTTACCGCTGTATTTACCGCTGTGTTTACCGCTGTGTTTACCGCTGTGTTTACTGCTGTATTTACCGCTGTATTTACCGCTGTGTTTACCGCTGTGTTTACCGCTGTGTTTACTGCTGTATTTACCGCTGTGTTTACCGCTGTGTTTACCGCTGTGTTTACTGCTGTATTTACCGCTGTGTTTACCGCTGTATTTACTGCTGTGTTTACTGCTGTGTCAACTGCTGTGTCTACTGCTGTGTTTACTGCTGTGTCAACTGCTGTGTTTACTGCTGTGTTTACTGCTGTGTCAACTGCTGTGTTTACCGCTGTGTTTACCGCTGTGTTTACTGCTGTGTCAACTGCTGTGTTTACTGCTGTGTCAACTGCTGTGTTTACTGCTGTGTTTACTGCTGTATTTACCGCTGTGTTTACTGCTGTGTTTACTGCTGTATTTACCGCTGTGTTTACTGCTGTATTTACCGCTGTGTTTACTGCTGTGTTTACTGCTGTGTCAACTGCTGTGTCAACTGCTGTGTTTACTGCTGTGTTTACTGCTGTGTCAACTGCTGTGTTTACCGCTGTGTTTACCGCTGTGTTTACTGCTGTGTTTACTGCTGTGTTTACTGCTGTGTTTACTGCTGTGTCAACTGCTGTGTTTACTGCTGTGTCAACTGCTGTGTCTACTGCTGTGTTTACTGCTGTGTCAACTGCTGTGTTTACTGCTGTGTCAACTGCTGTATTTATTGCTGAGCCTGGCGCGTGAAATAAACAGGAGAGAGAGAGAGAGAGAGAGACCGAGAGAGAGAGAGAGAGAGAGACACAGAGAGAGAGAGAGAGAGAGACACAGAGAGAGAGATAGAGAGAGAGAGAGAGACACAGAGAGAGAGATAGAGAGAGAGAGAGAGAGAGAGAGAGAGAGAGAGAGAGAGAGAGAGAGAGAGAGACAGAGAGAGAGATAGAGAGAGACACAGAGAGAGAGACACAGAGAGAGAGAGAGAGAGTAGAGAGAGAGAGAGAGAGAGAGAGAGAGAGACACAGAGATAGAGATAGAGAGAGAGAGAGAGAGAGAGAGACACAGAGATAGAGATAGAGATAGAGATAGAGATAGAGAGAGAGAGAGAGAGAGAGAGAGAGAGAGAGAGAGAGAGAGAGACAGGGCTCAGAGATGCTGTGGAGGGGGGCTTCTACTAGGGTTAGTGTGGGTGAGCTAGTCACGCAGAGAGAGAGAGCGAGAGAGAGATATCAAAAGAGAAAAAAGAGAGACCCAGACTGAGACAGGACAGACAGGTATGCCATTGCCATAGCCATGCGGAGCCACCGTGTTACCTGAGTGTGTAAGAGAGGTAGCTGCTGTGGCTTTTGGCTGACCTGACGGTACTCTCCAGAGAAACAGTGGACTCCCCAATGGCTGACCTGTACAGAGGACCGTCCTCAGTGAACGTGTTGTTACAGTTCAGAGACCGCTGGAGGGAGGAATGGAGGGAGGGAGGGAGGGAGAGAGAGAGAGAGGGGGATGGAGTCAGTACTAGACATCTATTAATCTCATTGTGTGTGTGTGTTTATCCGTGTGTATACTTACAGTCAGTAGAGCTGCTCTGGTACAGCTGGACTCATCCGGTAAAGCCTTCTTCCCAGTAAAGATATTCTTCAGACTCTTCCTCACTTCTTTATTAAAGATCACATGGAAGAAGAAGATGAAAATACCCTATAAGGAGACAGAGAGAGAGGGTCAGTGAAAGCCTTAACAAAATCCATTCTCAACGATATTAGGCCAGGGCCTGCATTCATAAATTGTCTCAGAGTGGGAGTGCTGATCTAGGATCAGTTCCCCCTGGCAATGTAATCATATTCATTATGATCTAAAAGGCAAAACTGATTGTAGATCAGTATGCCACCTCTGAGACAAATGCAGGCCCTGGCCTAATATCAGTGAAGAGAATGGATTTTGTAAGGGCTGGTGATCACTGGTGTACAGGAAGGCTGAGAGTTTTAGCCTCTAGTGAATGATAGTGTATTGTAAAGTCTGACCCATGACCTTTAACCCTGAGCCCTGTCCCTGACCCCTCACCTGCAGACAGCTGAAGATGGCGAACAGGTAGTGGAAGGTCATGACATCACTGTTGACGGCCATGAGGCCCAACAGCCAGGTGGCGCTGATGAGCAAAAGTAGCAGGAAGGCCATTCTCAGAGCGGGACTATGTAGGGGGGAAGCAGGTAGAGACTCAGATTAGAATCCACAGACACACACGTGTTTAATTAAGACCAATTAAATAGATTGTTCATGTAACATAGGAGTAGCTCCACAATGCCATGAGAGAGTGGCCTTTGCTATCCCTAATCTCAATAATAATAATAATAATTCTTACATGGCTCCAGACTTCTCAGAGGACCTCTGCCTGCGTCCACAGGATGCTTTAGCTGCCAGTACAAAGATGACGATGTTGACCTGAGAGACAGCAGAGACAGAGACAGATTAGTACCACGGCAGACAACAGGATCATTCACTTACAGATACACTGACACAGGCATGGCATTCACTAAGGAGAGAGAGAGAGAGAGAGAGAGAGAGAGAGAGAGAGATAGAGGAGAGAGATAGAGAGAGAGAGAGAGAGCGGAGAGAGAGAGGGAGAGAGAGAGAGAGAAGAGAGAGAGGGGAGAGAGGAGAGAGAGAAGAGAGAGAGGGGAGAG
>CM042421.1:22826067-22833567 GCA_023634145.1 Thymallus thymallus | reverse complement strand
ACAGTAACAGTGACAGTAACAGTAGTAGTAACAGTAACAATAACAGTAACAGTGACAGTAACAGTAACAGTAGTAGTAACAGAAACAGTGACAGTAACAGTAACAGTAGTAGTAACATTAACAGTAGTAGTAACAGTAGTAGTAACAGTAACATTAGCAGTAGTAGTAACAGTAACAGTAACAGTGACCGTGACATTAACAATAACACTAACAGTAACAGTAGTAGTAACAGTAGTAGTAACAGTAACAGTAGTAGTAACAGTAACAGTAACACTAACAGTAACAGTAACAGTAGTAGTAACAGTAACAGTAGTAGTAACAGTAACAGTAACAGTAGTAGTAACAGTAACAGTAGTAGTAACAGTAGTAGTAACAGTAACAGTAGTAGTAACAGTAACAGTAACACTAACAGTAATAGTAACAGTAACAATAACAGTAGTAGTAACAGTAACAGTAACAGTGACAGTAGTAGTAACAGTAACACTAACAGTGACAGTAACATTAACAGTAGTAGTAACAGTAACAGTAATAGTAGTAGTAACAGTAACACTAACAGTAACACTAACAGAAGTAGTAACAGTAACAGTAACAGAAGTAGTAACAGTAACAGCAACACTAACAGTAACAGTAACAGTAGTAGTAACAGTAACAGTGACAGTAGTAGTAACAGTAACAGTAACACTAACAGTGACAGTAACATTAACAGTAGTAGTAACAGTAACAGTAACAGTAGTAGTAACAGTAACAGTAACCGTAACACTAACAGTAACAGTAACACTAACAGTGACAGTAACACTAACAGTGACAGTAACATTAACAGTAGTAGTAACAGTAAAAGTAACACTAACAGTAGCAGTAGCAGTAACAGTAGTAGTAACAGTAGTAGTAGCAGTAACAGTAGTAGTAACAGTAACAGTGACAGTAACAGTAACAGTAGCAGTAACAGTAGTATTAACAGTAACAGTAGTATTAACAGTAACAGTAGTAGTAACAGTAACAGTAGTAGTAACAGTAACAGTAGTAGTAGCAGTAACAGTAACAGTAGTAGTAACACTAACAGTAACAGAAACAGTAACAGTAGTAGTAACAGTAGTAGTAACAGTAACAGTAGTAGTAACAGTAACAGTGACAGTAACAGTAACAGTAGCAGTAACAGTAGTATTAACAGTAACAGTAGTATTAACAGTAACAGTAGTAGTAACAGTAACAGTAGTAGTAACAGTAACAGTAACAGTGACAGTAACAGTAACAGTAACAGTAGTAGTAACAGTGACAGTAACAGTGACAGTAACAGTGACAGTAACAGTGACAGTAGTAGTGACAGTAACAGTAACAGTGACAGTGACAGTAGTAGTAACAGTAACAGTGACAGTGACAGTAGTAGTGACAGTGACAGTAACAGTGACAGTAACAGTGACAGTAACAGTGACAGTGACAGTAACAGTGACAGTAACAGTGACAGTAACAGTGACAGTGACAGTGACAGTGACAGTAACAGTGACAGTAACAGTAGTATTAACAGTAACAGTAACAGTAACAGTGACAGTAACAGTGACAGTAGTAGTGACAGTGACAGTAACAGTGACAGTGACAGTAACAGTGACAGTGACAGTAGTAGTGACAGTGACAGTAGTAGTGACAGTGACAGTAGTAGTAACAGTAACAGTAACAGTGACAGTAACAGTGACAGTGACAGTAACAGTGACAGTGACAGTAGTAGTGACAGTGACAGTAGTAGTAACAGTAACAGTAACAGTGACAGTGACAGTAACAGTGACAGTAGTAGTAACAGTGACAGTGACAGTAACAGTAGTAGTGACAGTGACAGTAGTAGTAACAGTAACAGTGACAGTGACAGTAACAGTAGTAGTAACAGTAGTAGTAACAGTGACAGTGACAGTAACAGTAACAGTAACAGTGACAGTAACAGTAACAGTAGTAGTAACAGTAGTAGTAACAGTAACAGTGACAGTATTAGTAACAGTAGTAGTAACAGTAACAGTGACAGTAACAGTAGTAGTAACAGTAGTAGTAACAGTAACAGTAACAGTAGTAGTAACAGTAGTAGTAACAGTAACAGTAGTAGTAACAGTAGTAGTAACAGTAACAGTGACAGTGACAGTAACAGTAGTAGTAACAGTAGTAGTAACAGTGACAGTGACAGTAACAGTAACAGTAACAGTAACAGTAACAGTGACAGTAACAGTAACAGTAGTAGTAACAGTAGTAGTAACAGTAACAGTGACAGTAACAGTAGTAGTAACAGTAACAGTGACAGTAACAGTAACAGTAACAGTAACAGTAGTAGTAACAGTAGTAGTAACAGTAACAGTAGTAGTAACAGTAGTAGTAACAGTAGTAGTAACAGTAACAGTGACAGTAACAGTAGTAGTAACAGTAACAGTAACAGTGACAGTAACAGTAACAGTAGTAGTAACAGTAGTAGTAACAGTAGTAGTAACAGTAACAGTAGTAGTAACAGTAACAGTAACAGTAACAGTGACAGTAATAGTAACAGTAGTAGTAACAGTAACAGTTACAGTGACAGTAACAGTAGTAGTAACAGTGACAGTGACAGTAACAGTAACAGTAGTAGTAACAGTAACAGTGACAGTGACAGTAACAGTAGTAGTAACAGTGACAGTGACAGTAACAGTAACAGTGACAGTGACAGTAACAGTAGTAGTAACAGTAACAGTAACAGTGACAGTGACAGTAACAGTAGTAGTAACAGTGACAGTGACAGTAACAGTAGTAGTAACAGTGACAGTGACAGTAACAGTAACAGTGACAGTAACAGTAGTAGTAACAGTAACAGTAACAGTGACAGTAACAGTGACAGTAACAGTAACAGTAGTAGTAACAGTAACAGTAACAGTAACAGTAACAGTAGTAGTAACAGTAACAGTGACAGTGACAGTAACAGTAGTAGTAACAGTGACAGTGACAGTAACAGTAACAGTGACAGTAACAGTAGTAGTAACAGTAACAGTACAGCCAGAAGAGGACTGGCCACCCATCGGAGCCTGGTTCCTCTCTAGGTTTCTTCCTATGTTCCTGCCTCCTAGGGAGTTTCCTAGCCACCGTGCTTTTGTGCTCTTGGAGGTTTTAGGCCGGGTATCTGTAAAGCTTCTGATTTAAAATAAGTTGATTTGAAATTGATTTGAACAGTAACAGAGTCTATGGAGACAGACTCAGACCTGAATGTCTGTCTGTGACAGGGTCAATCACCAGTAACAGCATGTCTCTACAATCACAGGCCTGGAGGGACAGCAGGCCTATTAGTGTGTGTGTGTGTGTGTGTGTGTGTGTGTGTGTGTGTGTGTGTGTGTGTGTGTGTGTGTGTGTGTGTGTGTGTGTGTGTGTGTGTGTGTGTGTGTGTGTGTGTGTCTGTGTGTTGTGCAATACATTTCAAAGTAAATTGCATCAATGTACTTAAGAAAATGTATGTCAAAATACGCTATTAGATGACTTGCATATAGGCAGACCTTTATACAGCATTAACGAGGTAACGTGAATGTGAATACACAGCATCAGACATCTCAGAGTGCCTTAAATAGGACTGGGGAGGTGTGTGTGTGTGGGAGGACTGGGGAGGTGTGTGTGTGGGGGAGGACTGGGGAGGTGTGTGTGTGTGGGAGGACTGGGGAGGTGTGTGTGTGTGTGGGAGGACTGGGGAGGTGTGTGTGTGTGTGGGAGGACTGGGGAGGTGTGTGTGTGTGTGGGAGGACTGGGGAGGTGTGCGTGTGTGTGGGAGGACTGGGGAGGTGTGTGTGTGTGGGAGGACTGGGGAGGTGTGTGTGTGTGGGAGGACTGGGGAGGAGTGTCTGTGTGGGAGGACTGGGGAGGTGTGTGTGTGTGTGTGTGTGTGTGGGAGGACTGGGGAGGTGTGTGTGTGTGGGAGGACTGGGGAGGTGTGTGTGTGTGGGAGGACTGGGGAGGTGTGTGTGTGTGGGAGGACTGGGGAGGAGTGTCTGTGTGGGAGGACTGGGGAGGTGTGTGTGTGTGTGTGTGTGTGTGTGTGTGGGGGAGGACTGGGGAGGTGTGTGTGTGTGGGAGGACTGGGGAGGAGTGTGTGTGTGGGAGGACTGGGGAGGAGTGTGTGTGTGGGAGGACTGGGGAGGTGTGTGTGTGTGGGAGGACTGGGGAGGTGTGTGTGTGTGGGAGGACTGGGGAGGAGTGTGTGTGTGGGAGGACTGGGGAGGAGTGTGTGTGTGGCAGGACTGGGGAGGTGTGTGTATGTGGGAGGACTGGGGAGGAGTGTGTGTGTGGGAGGACTGGGGAGGAGTGTGTATGTGGGAGGACTGGGGAGGTGTGTGTATGTGGGAGGACTGGGGAGGACTGTGTGTGTGGGAGGACTGGGGAGGAGTGTGTGTGTGTGTGTGTGTGTGTGTGTGTGTGTGTGTGTGTGTGTGTGTGTGTGTGTGTGTGTGTGTGTGTGTGTGTGTGTGTGTGTGTGTGTGTGTGTGTGTGTGTGTGTGTGTGTGTGTGTGTGTGTGTGTGTGTGTGTGTTTGTGTATATAATGTATGTGAGTATTTAGTGTGTTTTAAACATTGCAATATGATTTTGAACAAAAAGAGAAACCTGTGCAGGCAGACACAGACACAAATACCTTCCATAGTGATGTTGTAGAGTATGACTCTTTTCTCAGCTCAACAACAACGATTATTCCCAGGGAGAAAACGGCTGCGGGACTGTATTCCTGGGGTTATCCCAGGTGAACCCTTCAATTTGAAAACTAAATGTGGGGACTCCATAATCCACATCATTTAAAGAAGTAATAATTAAATGTAACTGTGAATACAATGGAAAGCACACTAGTGTGAATCGAACACTTGAGCTTAAGAATGAGGAGTGTTACCAAACCTTTTCATTAATTTCCAGAGAGTCACAAATACTACACATTCCTATCCCTGCTAATGCATGGTCAATGTCATTTTCAGGAGCTGAGGTCAGGGTTCCTTCGTTTCCAGTCACCGGGTTTTCAGTCTGGTTGATAGGTTAGAAGTCAGAGGTTAGAGGTCACGATTAGGCTTCCTTATGCCGGGCACACACAATACACAATCTTTCCAATTTACAAATGGTAACAGACCACACACTTAACGACAAATAAACATATGTTTTACGGTTTAGATCGTTAAGTGTGTGGAGGGTAACGATTTGGCCAACACAACACACCACACACTAAACGATTCCATTCCCGAACAACCCAGTCCCGATTTTCAAAAACGGAAATCTCGCAAATCTCTCGCAATAAAAATCGTGACTTCAGCATAAACAAAACATGGTGAACGACAAACAGGAGGAGCTAGCAATGCTTGCACAATATTTTTATCTCAAAGTTCTGAAATAAAACTTAAAAGACAGTGGACGAAGTGAAAATGGACTCTACGTGCTGTATCGTGAATTGGAGGTGAGTGAACTTGATGTCACTAACCGTGACAGAGTCAGAGGTGATATTACGACCACCGAACTTTCGCTTTTGCCGCCATTGCTTGTTGTGAGTTCTCGTGATTATTACTTTAAGTCAGCGTGGCTCCCAATTGGCTATCGTCATTCCCACGTGACAATCACTTGCCGGCGTAGTCGGCTGTCCTCGGAGTCCCCCCCACACTACAGGATATCAGATCGTAAATATTGAACATGTTTAATATTTGCGATTTCGGATCGGTGAGGTCCCGATCTTTAAAAACCACTGTTAACGTACCCCGCACTACAGGATAATGAGGCAAATAAAATCGGTAGAGCCATCAAGAAATCGGGGCTTTGCTGTCCAGCGTCGGAAGGTGGAAATCTGAAAAACTGAACTAATGTGCCCAGCATTAGTTCAGTTTTTCTCACCAGCTTGTCAGTCTGGTCGATTCGTCAGGGTTAGGGTCATAGAAGTCAGGGTCAGAGTAAGGTAAAATGTTTCTCACTGGGTTGTCAGTCTGGTTGATGCCGATGAGGAAGACGAGCTCGGAGAAGAAGAGTGCCGCCACCAGGTTCCTGTGGATGCTGTGGAGGTTAGAGCGTAGCTTCCTGAGTAGAGCCAGCAGGATGAAGGTGAGGAGAAGTGCTACCAGGGAGGCGGACACCGTGGTGTAGGTCACAATCTTTAGGGGTAACACGTCACCATGCTGGGGGGAGGGCAGAGAGAGGAGAGAGAGGGGGGAGGTAGAGAGAGTAGGGAGAGAGAGAGAAGGGGGGGAGGTAGAGAGAGAGAGGGGGGAAGAGAGGAGAGAGAGACGTGTAATACATTGTTGTATAAGTAGCTGAAATAACGATCCTAATTACACTTGGTAGCAGCAAGCAGGGACAGGACATGCCCATAGCATTAGAATTACACCTCTACAGTACATCTCAATGAGCCTACCTCTCTCTTGGAGATGTCCATGAGCACAGCGAAGCTGGTCATGTGGTTACACTGACAGCTGATGTGTGTGTTGTTCCTGTTTAGCAGCTCACATCCCTTAGACGACCAGCCTCCTGTACCACCAATCCTACACACACACACACACACACACACACACACACACACACACACACACACACACACACACACACACACACACACACACACACACACACACACACACAGAGGAAGGAGAATAAATAAGAGTGTATGTGTGTGTATTCGTGCGTGCATGTGTGTGTGTGTGTGTGTGTAGTACTCACGCGATGGAGTGATTCCAGAACACACACACAGGTTTGGTCCTCTCCTCCGTCTCCAGTAGTGTGTACTCCAGTGTGATGGGGGGGTCAAGGAGAGAGGGGAGGGGGGAACCCTCGCTGTACACCAGCGTGCTCACTATGGCAGTGTTAATCACTGGACGGTTGGGCAGCCTGTTCTCACACACACACACACACACACACACACACACACACACACACAACAGCCCTTCTAGTACTAGCTATCATATACACACACAGGGCTAAACATCATGACATACCAACCAAACATTTAACTCTGCCTTATATGTGTAGAGAGAGAGAGAGAGAAAGAGAGATTGAGTGTGTGTGTGATAACTAATAGCAATATGATGTGTTGACATTGGTTAATACTGTAGCTGTTAATCCAATCTCTTCAGCACTATCAATACTTGTCTACAGTTGTGGCCAAAAGTTGAGAATGACACAAGTATTGGTCTCCACAAAGTTTGCTGCCTCAGTGTTGATGATGGCAATTTGCATATACTCCAGAATGTCATGAAGGGTGATCAGATGAATTGCAATTAATTGCAAAGTCCCTCTTTGCCATGAAAATGAACTTAATCCCCCAAAAACATTTCCACTGCATTTCAGCCCTGCCACAAAAGGACCAGCTGCCATCATGTCAGTGATTGTCTCGTTAACACAGGTGAGAGTGTTGATGAGGACAAGGCTGGAGATCACTTTGTCATGCTGATTGAGTCAGAATAACAGATTGGAAGCTTTAAAAGGAGGGTGGTGCTTGAAATCATTGTTTTGCCGTCATCATGCCGTCATCATTGCTTTGCACAAAAAGGGCTTCACAGGCA